>SCHK01436518.1:0-20073 GCA_004124795.1 Poropuntius huangchuchieni | reverse complement strand
GTGTGTGTGTGTGTGTGTGTGTGTGTTTGTTTGTTTGTGTGCGTGTGTGTATCTGGGTGTGTGTACATAAACAGAACTGTAATTTTAGCCCTGTTGGCAGAGGTAGATATGGAATGTAATTTTCATAAGCAATAAAAAGCCAGTGGGGAAAGAGATAGAGAGAGAGACAGAAAGATGCTGTCATTAACCGCATCTATTAGAGCTGTTTTACTCAACTGATTGTGCCATTAAAAAACACTTTTGGCAGAAATTTGATTTCTTGCCTCAGACATAAAAGTCACAACTGACCTCACGAGTCACAGAATGTGTCCACCACATCAATGTGTGTACACAATAACACTCATTTTTTGGGAGGGGAACATGCCTTGAGCTACAATTTTGTGGGTTATTTAGAAAGTGTGTGACAATGTATGAATATGTGTGAATGAGAATATGCTTTCTGACCAGTTCCAGCCATGCTTGCTGGTGTCCGTGTGTTTCTCCAGAATGGCGGTCAGTCGTAAAAGGCTGAATTTCTGCAGCAGATTGAGCTGAGCAGCTGACTGCCTGTTGATTTCTAAAGATGCCGAGGTCACGCTCGGACGATGAGAGTTCTGGAAACTGTGCCAGCGCAACTTTCTGAGGATAGAGAAATGGGTGAAAGAAAGAAAAGTGAAAAAAATGACAGCAATAAAAGTATAAACAGGTGGATATAAATAAAAGCAGTCACATTCATTTGGATGTAAATGTCTCAGGTAAAATAAAATACCACAGGTGAATGATACCCCAAGCAAGAAAAATGTACTTGATTAAGATTTCATTAAAAAAAAGAAAGAAAACAAATAAATTTGCTTAAACAAAATTGCAGTGTGCCTTCCCGTCTAATGCTGACTCCATTCTATGCAGTGATCTCTGTGTTAAAATGGCAATTTATAAACGAATGTTATAAATTGTTCATTTGCAATTTTCACAGAGCCCACTGCTCTAAGAGCAGGTTAGCTTGCTTGAGCCCCACTTTTGACCCTGAGTATGACAGGTGTCAATCTGATTCTGCCACTCTTATTCATATGTTCTAGACCTGCCCTCCATAACCACGTTTGTCAAGCTCTGGCACACATTTCTTGCACAAGTCCAAGCTCTCCAGCTTGATCAGTTTGACTATGTTTGATCCTTTTCCCCATCACCAATCTTGATGTACTTAATTTTGTATTGCTTGGTTAATACTGTAGGATTGCATTTGTGAAACAGCACTCAGAATTTTTTTCTTTCCTTTCTTTTTTTTTCTTTTTTTATTTGTTTATAATTAATTTTGGTTTATAAAACAATTATTTTAAGACTGATCTTATTTTAAGACTGATTAATACAAAAATCATGATACAGAAAATTAATTTTTCAAATAAACAGATTTGGTGTACCCCAGGGTTCCACTTTAGGTCCTTTAATCTTCATCAGTGATGTGTTTACATGAAGTGGAATTGTTTTTAATATGGGGAAAAAAACTATTAAATCCCGAAGACAGATGAGCTGCAAGCAGGCTTTCAAGGTACACACAGCTGTCACTGTCTCCAGACAGTTTACCAAAAGACAAATTGAGAAACTCTCTCTCAATCACATTTTTTCACAGCACTAGAAACTCCTTGTCTAGTTGTTTGCTAACTGCACTCACAAGTGTGGACAGGACAGAATTTCCTCTGTCCTCTTCTATAAACTCTAACCATCAGTTTAACTCACCTGCTGGGTCTTGTGAGTGATGCCCCCACCCCTGAGTCCCTCCTTTCTCTCATTCCTCCCTCTCCTTCTCCTTCATTCACAGAGTTTCCTGGACTATCATAATCGCTCACGGTTGTTCCAACATCTGACATGGATTGCTCATCATAGTTCAGACTGCTGGGTAATGTTGTGTCCGCCGTGGATTCAGTCTCCACATTTGATTGGTCCTGCGGTTGAATGCCGAGTGAACGTGACCATTCATCAATGTTGTGCTGCAGCCCATGGACGTGCTGTAGAATGTCATCCAGATGCTGGAAGGCTTTCTCTTTTCCAGGGTCGAAAATGTCACATGGACTGCCTGGTGTCTCAGGAACATTGTCGTAAATGCTTCCAATTGAGCTCAGAGAGTTCCTCCTTCTCCCAAAACCTGAGAGAAAGTCTTGTGACCCACTGCGACTAATGCTTCCATCCAAGGACAGTTCTCCATCTTCTCCTGCCCAATCAATATGGTCAGGACTTTGAGAAACAGAGAGTGGACAGAGACTTTCAATTGAGAGAGACTTGGGAAAAGTTCCAGGCTTGTGGTCAAAGGGGAGGTGGACCACACGGTCCTCTTTCCTCTGAAAATTGTTTTGATTGGTTAACTTGGGCCTCTCCCAAGTTAACTGGTAGTCTTCCAGGTAAAGGCACGCTCTGTGAGGCTTGTGCAGAGTGGCTTTCTGGCTAATGTTACTGCGGCATATTGTATGTGACCTCCATGACACATCTTTGTCAATTCTGCACTTATTTGTGGTTTGGCCAGGCAAACTTGCATCAGATGTACAGTGCAGATCTGAGGGTGGCTGGTGTTGAGTTACCATTGAAATGTTTCTTGGAACCGTCTCTCTATCACAATCCCGCTTCTTTACTGATTCTTTCCTTCGTAAAAATGATCTAGAAGGACGCTTTGGCTTCTCTCTTACGGACGGCAAGGAAGATGAGGATCCGGTGTCATTGTTCTCATCTTGGCCGACTGAGAGACAAACTGACGATGCACCCTCACCCAATGTGCAGTCACTGAAAGCTGTAACCTCTGGAGAAGTTGTTTCCCGGGCACTATCTAAGCTCAAGCTGCTAGCACTGAGGTCGGAGGTCAGTGAGGTGACTTCTAGGAGACTAATGTCACTCAGCACGCTATCGCTACTGCCAGAGGGTCGTAAGGTCGAGGCCCGATTGGCCGCAGGGACAGGGGTCGGTGAGAGAGTGCGGAGACGAGACCAAGTTTTACTCTCACGCTGAAACGCCCAGCGAGAGCTAAGGGCGCATGCATCATCCTCTTCTGAGTCCTCACTCTGCTGAAGGTAAAACACACAAATGCACACACTTAGATAACGAAACCTTTTTCCATTAAAAGTATTGTTGAAGAAGAAAAGTAGCTAACCAATAGTACCAGATTTCACTTCACTAAAAATATCAAAAGCAGAAGGGCGTAGATGAGATTGTTAAAGTTAAGACTGGTTTATACTTGACACGTCCGCAAGTTTGCTTGGGTGCGTGCACCAAATATGATGTCATCGCGGTTTTGATGGAAGTTCGCTTTCAGTGCGTGCGACGTCGTTTCGCCTGGCGGTGTGCACAGCATTTTTTGTAACTTTCCGCGCAGCTCCACATCCGAAGATGCATGAGTTCAAAGTGATTCTAGCCGAACATGCACATCTGTGCTGGCGTTTGTGTGAAACAGAAGCAGTTTGATGTGATTAAACTCCATCAGGTGCTTTTTAACGCTTTGAGGGAAAACAATGCATAGTTGTTGTTTTTTTGCATAGTTTGTCCAAGGTTTTTTATTTGAAGTATGTTTTATTTTAATTTTATTTTTACCCCTGTCATTTCAAAGAGTAGTACAATGGCGAATGTGACAAGTATAAACGCCTCGTCCGTTTGGGGAGGTGCGCTTGCAGTCAGCGGAGCCTTGCGCTGCAGAACCAGGCGAAAGTATAAACCAGCCTTTAAGTGTACAAGCTACCATCTAGTTCAAGTCAAAACTAATGAAAACAGACAAGCAAAGAGCAGTTGTCAGCGGACTATCAGATCACATAATTGGATGGCATGTTTGTTTGTTTACCTGTTTACACTGGAAATGAACCTCTAAGCTCATCGCAGCACATTTGTTCAGGGTTGTTAACCTCCTAAAAACACACACACACACACACACACACACACACAGAGACACAAGGAAGAGCATATTTGAGTGCTGGATTTAAATTCACATCCAATTTATTTGTATATTCTTGGTTGGCGCAGTGGGTTGGCATAGTGTTGAAAAATCCTGATTGGTAAATGAAAAGTGGTAGGTTTCATTTTTAAACATTAAAATAACCTCACAAAAATACAACACTTCACAAGTCATCTTCAGTATCCACTCTTTCGTTTTAGATTTTCAATAAAACGTGTCAAGTAAACACATGAGCATAAACAAAACAAAAATCCTTCTCCTTTGAAGAAATTCATGAATTAATGAAGTGGTGATTTGGTATCGTAATAGGTGTAAATGGACTCTTCCCCTTAATTATGAAAATCATTAATTTCTATCACTTATTTATACATATTTAACAAAAAATATTTAGTTATATTTAGCAATATTTCCTATTGCAAGCTTTACAATAGTTTTGTATTAGCTGCTCAGTAAATACAGAAAATACAGAATGTAAGATTCAGATTATGTGCAGACTTGCTTTCCAATCACTGATCTCTCTCTCTATATATAGATTTTCATAAATCATGTATCTGTGTTTCCACCAAGTTTTCACACCGGCACACCACTTATGACACTTGTATTATCTAGAACTCAGACCTTCACACTTGTAAGTGTAACTTTGCTCTGCCATTCATGTGCTTGGAAATTGTAATTATGATTTTAAGGGCACATTAATATCAGGTGTAAATGAGGCCAACGTGTCCTTGAGCAAGACATTTAACCTCAGTTTGCCTCAAGGGGACTGTCCCTTTAATTAGTGTACCATTAGCCACATTGAATAAAAGTGTCAGCTAAATGACAGCATAATGAGAGTACAAATTATATGTTCTTGTGGTTAAGACAAAACCACAAAGTAAAACAGCAATGCAAATATGGACATATTAACTGTTAACAGCAGTTGCCAGAGCGCTATTTAGCTTTATTAGTTGTTATTCTCTCAGCATTTTATCCAAGCCACAAAGTTCCACACATTCAATGAATGTGTTTGTGTTTTTCTTGATGTTACCCGAGCCCTGATGATGCTCCCAACTGAATTGCATTAATGCCACACTTGACAGAGTGATGAATCTATCAGCATGTATCTTTTCTAGAACGATTTGAACTTGACTCTGCTGCTCCCTCCATCTGTGCCTGATCGACTCTGACATGACAGTAGTTTTGTTAGAGATAGAGAGGCATTCATCACCATGTCATTATCTGATTATCAATCTGTTTACAGTTGATGTGAGGGGCCTCATAAGCGTGTGAGTAAGCGATGCGTTCATGAGCATTTGGCCCTCTTGGTTAATTAGTGCACTCAATGTGCGCTGCATGATCTTATTCTTATGTGTGCATATGTAAGGCAATGAATGGTTTTTATGTATGTAAACATCTCCTTATGATTCAGCTGAGAAAACCATTACAGTTAAAGGACAGATGCGGTGAGACAAAGATAAATATAGTCCACATCAGCCAGTATGAACAACTACGAGCATAAATGACCCTCCGTTTTGACTGATGGAGTCGATCTGCACCAATGCTCATAGTAGTAACACGTATAGTCACACTTTAGTTTTTGGCATGAGTGGCCACAGGATTCCTGTATGACATATTGCTTTTTCTGCATGACAGACCAAAACTAATCCTAGAAAACACAAAGACACAGGAGAGGAGTGTGTTTGGTGTGGCATTTGAGATACAGATAAAAAAAAAAAAGAGTCTGAGTTTGTGCTCATCAATATATTAAAGTAATTACTCTTGGTGAATAATAATCAGTAGGAAGACAGTAAGGATAAAGAGATCTAACAATAGGCTGGCAAGAAGCTTGCAAGCACAAAGACACTCACAAAGACTTTTAGCTGTGTGCATCATTAGATAGCTATTTTTGCTGGTGGGCTTGCCTGCCTTTTCCTTTTTCGAAAGAATTAGCAAATTCACATTATTAAAAATAAGGACTAAATCATAACTCCACAATAGGAAACAAATAAAATGATAAGAAGATTACATCTTTTTGATTTCATTTTCTTCCTGTAGCTCAAGCATTAACAGTGCTAGTAGCACCAAGGTCACAGGTTCGATTCTCAGAGAATGTATGTAACTGATAAAACATACAACTTAAATGCAATGTAAATGCATCTGCCAAATGTAAAAATCTAAATGTTCATCTTATGAATCAGCAGAATTAAAAACATCTAAATGTGGTCGTTCCTTTTTAAAGGTTTTTTTTTAGGAGGAAATTTAAATTAAAATCTTAAATAAATAAATAAATAATATGGGCTATTTTTGTATTTTAGTAGCAATCTTGTTTTTAAAGGGATACTCCACCCCAAAATGAAAATGTAGCCATTTTTCATTTACCCCCATGTCGTTCCAGATCTGTAAAAGCTTGGTTCGTCCTCAGAACACAATTTAAGATATTTTAGAATAAATCCGGGAGGCTTGAGACTGTCTAATTGACTGCCTGGTAAAGTACATGGAGAAGGTCCAGAAAAGTATGAAAGACATCGTCAGAGTACTCCATTTGCCATGGGGGTTCAATCATAACGTTATGAAGCGAGGAGAATACTTTTTGTACGGAAAGAAAACAAAAATAACATTTGTTACTCAGCGTAACTTCACCGTAGCGCCATTTATGGCAAATATCTTTAATTGTGTTCCGAGGACGAACTAAGCTATTACAGGTCTGGAACGACATGGGGGTAAGTGAAAAATGGCAAAATTTTCATTTTAGGGTGGAGTATCCCTTTAAGCCCACAATCACAATCTAACACTATCCACTAGGATACAGCGCCAATGAAAACATGTTTTCTACATTCACAGCCACTGCCTTAGCAGTGTAGATATTTAGTCAAGAATAAATGCCCTGCAAAAATACACTTGAAGTACCGGATGAATAAAGCTCATAGCGGTTTTCAGTAGACAGCTGACTGACAGCATGAAATTTCACCTCTGCATTTTTGATGAGGTATACTTGGCAGACTAGTTCATCTTAAAGCTATTTGCTAACATGGCCACACTGACATGTTCACTCAAACAGTGAGACAGACTCTGCATGGAGCAAATTCACAGAGTGACAGTCAGGGATTTTTAAGTGCACTAGTAACCTGCTGTGGCTGAAAGACGAACAGATGAGCTCATCATCTCACTAATGCAAGAGGGGCATCGAGTGTGAGATGGCCAGAATATATTCAGAGCAAAACAAGCAGTTCTGTACAAGCAGACTGATTTTTATAGTGCTGTTGCAAGAGTGAATACCTTAACCAGGAAAAACTTTGATTCAACATACTAATACACACTAGGGTTGGGAGTTAAGAGACTGTATGTTTATAGAAAAACAAACATATACAATATCAAAATCACGGATCTCAGATTCTTACATGTGTACTGAAATTGGTTTATGTACTTATAAATCAATATATATTAATTTTAGCTCAAGTGACACTAGATTTTGCTGATGCAATACTGTGTTTAAACAAAGGCACTTACTGCACCAATATAGCACAGTATACAGTCAAATCTATATATTTAATGTGTAAAATAATGGTCTTAGCCTTTCATTTCAGTGACAGGGTAACCCAGACAGAAGCTACAAGAGTTTGTATTAAATTAAATGATACTGCATAACCAAAATAGCAATAATATCCAGAAAAAAATATTTTATGCATAATTCAGGACTTGTAAACAAGCCAGAAATATACCTCAACATTTTGAAAGCTTTACTACTTCCAGCTGCTCGTTCAAAAACATGGTTGTAAGAGTCAGTGCATATTTTATCTCCATCTACAATATATTACATGAAGTCTATAAAGTAAACATTGTCATTATTCATCAATGATAGATCACAAATACATGCTATTAATTGATTGTGAACTGCTCTGAAATGCAAGATTGTAGAATGTGCAACAGCAGCACATTTTGACATATTTAATTAAATCATTGCCTTCTGAAGTTTATAAATCACATTAGGCTGTATCATGATTCCCCTTTTTCTGACCCCAAGTTCAATATCTCTAAAAATTATAATTAGAACTTTTATTACACCATTTAAAGACAATTAATACTTTTAAGACATTTCAAGACAGGGCGGCATCTGCCAAATATAACACAACAGATGCTATTTCACCTGTCATTTGATGGTCGTCTTACATTACATTTTACAATAAAAAAAAGGCTTAATATGATGGCAAAATTAATTTGGATTATGGAAGTTGAATTATTTAATCTATTAAATGTCCTGGGTTCTGCCATTATGCGCCTGAGGCTGCTTATAAATTGAAGATATCAGTTTAGCATTAAATTTAAAATTTGGAAACAATCTAGCACTAGGAGACACACAAATATAGTTTCATTTTCTTCACAGCTTTAAATGTAGATAAGTATGCACATGCATATTCATTTAGAGTTATTATTTCAGATTCAGCTGTGTGTGTTTCAGTACTCTTAATTTATCGAGGCACCCTGTTTTTTTTTGTTTTTTTTATCAGTTGCTAGCAGCCAAGCATACAGTGTGTAACAAGCCACTGTGGGACAAATGGTATATTCAATCTCCATCTCTCTCTTCTTCTATCGCCTTAGGAACAGTGACACCAGTTGCACCCTGGGAAATATAATTTTCCCCTCTCTGTTTATTCCTTATCTTTTAGAAAAGGCCATTCACTCCAATATGGCTTCGGCAGGTGTGACCGATCATTTAATCACGTATTCCACATTGAGTGGTGAAGAGAAAAAGAATAAAGTTAAGAATAAAAAGAAAATATACAGAACAATGAAGCATAGCAAGGCCTGCTGACACAAACGGCCTGTCGCCATGGTGATTAGAGATGGATATTGAAAGACTATAGAAAATGACGGATGCCCCCTCATGACATGTGACTCGTATTATTAAAAGTATGTCATAAACACTTTATTATTAGTATACTATATTAATTTTTATCATGTGTTATTCTACCATGAATGTCATAGTGAGACCAGAGGGGATTATTGGGTAGGATGGAATATTTTTAAAGCGCTGTAATTAATATTTAAGCGAATATGCAATGTGTCTCACCTGCATAATGCCTTGAGAGAATCCTGATCCAGAAACTCATGGTCCCTCCTCACAGCAGAGATCTCAATGGGGAACAGAGAGGCTGAAGGCACACAGAGACGCACCAATTAATACATTCATTCAACTGTATAATAGGGGTAATTAAAACCTACTGAGACCAAATGTAACATTTAATCCAGTGGTCAGTAAAAGGAAGGGAGAGAGAAAGAGAGGAAGGAAGATTACTCCCACAATTATCACAAGACATTGTCAACTTTAACCTTCATATGAGGATGCAGAAAAACAAATGTTTTTGCATGTGGTCGTGTGCATGCATAAATCTTGAGATCGAGTCTGGCAGTATGTTCAGTGACAAAATACAAATAAAAACAGTTATTAGCATCACACATCAACATTTAGAAAATTGATATAAATACATTTCTCCTCTATTCTACGTTATACTGTTTAATTTGCTGACTGTGTAACGTGTACTTGAGTGTTATGGAAAATGCATTATTATTTTTAGTTTTTTCTTCTAATTGTTTGGCATCCTAAAAAATAACAGTGTGAATGTGAACTAAAAAGTGGTTTGAGTTTACTTTAAAGTTCAGGAAATTCAGTGCAGTGCAAACACTTTCTCTCTCCCCCCCCCACCCTGGGTGTGTGTTCACGGTGTGTGTGTGCATGCGCATGTTTGTTCACTACTCACTACTGTGTGTGTGTGCACTTGGATGGGTTAAATGCAGAGGACAAATTCCAAGTATGGGACACCATACTTGGCCACACGTCACATCCTTTCCTTTTTCAATACAGAGGAGACAGGAAAGTTGAGAGGGTGTGGTGGGATGAGATTGAGACATAAAGGTCAGATTAGAACATGTCCCTATTAGCACAATAGATCATGTGTTTTGACCACGTACAACACAACATAGAAATATTGCTGCTATAATATAAGTTTAGATGCTTAACAGGGTCCATGACTGCTTGGGGGTTTAAGGCAGTATTTCTATGGCTTTCATCATTTTTTTTTCTTTTTTTTTTTTTAATCAAACATTTTGTGGGGAAAAACAACAACATATATTTGATAAAAGTACAATAAGTTATCTACAGAATAGCTCAAATTCAGCTATAACTTAAGTTTTTTTTAAGTAACATCAAATTATGCCAGCAATGATTATTTTAATGTTATTTAAATGTGAGGATTGCATACACTGTACCTACTAAGGGGACTGAAAAAAAAATGAAAAAAAAAAGCTACACAAAAACAGAACCGAACCTTGGGTAAAAGTTGAAGAAACGTGCTCTAAAATATAGAAATGCATACACTGTGATGGCAATTATGTCTTACAACACTTTTTTTTAGATGGAACAGAGAGACAAGCGAGTGTGTGTGTACACCTGTGTATTGTTTGTGTGTGTGTGTGTGTGTGAGAGAGAGTGCGTCAACATTGCTGAGGTGTCCCATTTCCAGCTTTTGTTTCAACCTCCTTCCCCTCGAGTCGCAGGTCCAACTAATGACAGTAGTGCAGGAAGACTGCCAGAAAGCATTCAGCTCACACCACAAGAACAAAAGAAAAAGAAATCAACCTGCTGCCAAACAAAGTCACATATAAGTCAAACTAGGCATTTCTACAGTATGCAATACAGCATGACACATACAGTGTCAGTATGAACTTTAAAAGATGCCTTTTTTTTTTGTTTATCAGAGAACGAGAAGTTTTCGGTGTCTCTTCCTCTCAAAATGTCTCAATTTTGAATGTCCTTATCACAGGAGTTCAAGGAACACCAACGAGTTCTTACACACACACACACACAGGCAAACACTTTTTAAGTTACTCTATTTCATACTCTGTTTGAAGGAAATCAGTGCAGTTGCTCAAACTCAGAAGGCGAATTCCAGACATGAATGAACAAATAACAACAAATAGAGTGCCCAGACCACTCTACCGAATTTAATATTTTGTTTTCCTAAAAAAAATATAGGCATACATGTAGATACAGAATATAAAATAATCTTTCTCCTCATTTGAAATGCAGTGAATTTTTGGAGGGCTTGGGGAAGCCCAACCGATTTGTTTGTTGATGCTCCAGTTAAGCCTCAAAACACAAGGGACAACAATTGTCCTCATTTATTTTTTCCAATAAATCAATGTTTATTGCCGTAAGCTCACTTTTCAAAGATAACTTTACACATGGGTCTGTTTTCAACAGCTGCAAAGGGACAAGACACACACCACACCGGCATCCCTGCTGTTTTAAAACACAGCACCGACTATTGAGTTTTTAATAGCGCATCAGGGGATGATGTGGAGATAAAAGTGGGAAACCGCTGACTATTATGCTGAAACTGGACATCAATACACAACAGAGATCACAGAATACCTCAGCACTGACCTATTCTGTGAAATTCTGTGATCAGTCGCTGGATCAAAGTCTTGCATTATTTAACGTCACATCTCCTTTTTAAAAAGTTATTTTTATGCAAATGTCAAGAGAACGAAGGTGTCCAAGTTCACTTTGATACATATTGGTTTAAAACAAAAATCCAATCCAGGACCTACGCCGTGAACAGTGGGAACATCCCAGCAACCGGCGTATCATTAATTCAGCACATCTCTGTTTCTGTCACAGCCAACGCGGGTCAGGCCACTGCCAGCTTAGTCTGTGACGTGCAGCAGAAAAATACACAACTCTGTCAGAGGATGCCTAGGAGGTGACAGGTGTTTGTCAGGATGCTTAAATGAGACAAGTGAACGGAAGTGCTGCTGCATTCAGAATTTCATCAGTGTACAGGTGGCAGAATTTTCAAAGCAAGAAAACAACGATAGTTATTTGTTTTAGAGAAATAAAATAAATTCATTAGTGTGATTAGCTATTAAAAAATATAATTATTTCAGAACTAATACAGACAATCAAGCATAATAATACATTTTTTTCCCACCAGAAAGATGCCGATAACTCTAACATTTTATTTTAAGATTTAACATTTGTAGATGGTCTAAAGCAAAAGAGTTGTAAAAACTGAAAATCGTTTAGAGCTTATGATTTGTTTAAAAAATAAAACACATTATATGAAGAGTTTGGTTCCAAAACGCCATTTAAAAAAAAAAAAAAAAAAAAAAAAAAAGTTTATGATTTGTAAAAAAAAAAAAAAACAAAAAATAAAGAGGTTAATTCCAAAACGCCATTTAAAAAAAAAAAAAGAAAAAAAAAAAAAAAAGAGTTTCCGCCAGAATCAGTATTGTATCTGATCGTATTGAAAAGTCAAGGTTTAATTTTTTGCAAAATGCGATATCTGCCTCGTTATTTTATCATGTTTTCTCCCTTTTTTTCCGAAACGCGATAAACGCCAGCCTCCTTTCTTTGCAGAACGCGATAAATCAGCTCAACCAATCACAGCGCACCATTCCACGCACTGAAAACAGTACTGCTAATGGCGGCGCTTTGAATGCATCCGGAATCCTAGTTTTTCTCATTTACTTTGTACTTTGTGATCAACAAACAAACACAAATTTCAGCTGCAGAATAAATCACATGTGATTGTCATGCGCATTTCGTCAGTAAAGCCGTTCTGTGATCTCCATCACGTACTTCAGATGGAGCGGCGTTTAAATAACTGACAAGCTACGCAATATTGTGTTCATAATCGCAGATGAATCACATTCAACAGTTCAATATGAAAAATAGCTTTTATATTAGTTCAGTGGATTTATTGCATTTGGAAATAAAACAAAAAACAAAACAAAAATAAAAAAAACATGTCACGGATTTGCATTTTGGGGGAAAAATAGTGAGTTTTTAAAATCATAAATCTTTGAAAATCAAAATCAGGATCTGAATTTTTTATGTTATTATAACCTAGAGATGGTGTGTGAAAGTTTGAAACAAACAAAAAAAAAAAAAATAGTGGTTTTCATCTTGCCACTTCCTTGGTAGAGAAAACACCTTTTTACTCAAATTGATCAAAATGGATTTATTGCGTTTTGGAACCAAACTCTTCATATATTAATGAATAAATCAGTATATATAAAATTATTTAATTTACAAGTGTCATGTAATAAGGGGCAATCTTGCAACACATCTCAGGCCGCACTTACCAAGAGCTCACAAAAACGTGTTCTTGCAAACGAATGGCACTAAAAGCAGGGTTTTCAAGACACATTTTTCTAAGTAATTACTAGCAATGGTACAATATTACAATTCTGGCTGAAACACATAAGTTGGTGAGAGATGCCGGAAAACAGAAGGATGTGATACAATAGCTTGTAAAGTAAATGTCTGTATACTTAGATCTTAGTCACTTACTTTTTGACAGAAACGAAAATGAGGCTGTGAGGGACTGAAGTACAGCTTGTTTAATGGATTGTATTGGTGTTTAACAACATACTGTTCCAATCATTCAGTTGACTAAACATCTTTTCGAAAGACTTATAAATAAAATGAACGTAATAAATGTTTTAAAACAGTTTTGAAAGTTGGAGTTTTTTTGGAATGACATGTGATCTAGAAACTTTCTACAGTGGATGCCATTGTAAACACCAAGACTATTTCTCACAGCCTTGTTTTCATCTGTCATCCTGTTTTCATCTTTAATTAACATTTTAAATGCAAAAGCATTGGAAGGCATAATTAGGAAGGTGACACAAATTTTTTAGATTGGGAAACAAGAAAACACAGACCTGCCAGAACCCTGGCTTACTAATGAACAGAGAACCATCATTTCAACAACAACAAAAACACTCTTCTATTATTAAAAGACATTTTTAAAAACTAATTTTTTTTTTTTTTTCCAGAGACATTTTGGTCCTTATTTCATATTCATAAGCGTGAAGCCTACTGAGGCATGATCTTTAAAAAAAATCTGATTTATCTGTGTTGAAGTGCAGGTTCAGCCCTGCCAGTGAAATCTGAGTAGGCTAATATTAGAACTTGTCTGTGGATTCGTCATCGTCTGAGTCCCGTCTTCACACAGCAGCACCGACAGAATCCTGCAGGTGCTGTATGTGTAAAAACATCAGGAAGTAAACATAATAGTCTGGCCTTTTGAGACCACACATCACTTTAAAAGGAAAAAAGTTATGTGATATGGTCTGCCCAGGCCTCAAATGAGTTTTAAAAATACTGTAGTTAGGAAAGAGTGTCTTTTGTTTTATTTTCGGAGATTAAAAAATAGCTCATCTTTAAATGAATATTCTCTCTAATTACCTCAAGTCGGTCCAAGCCTACACAACTGGAGATTTTGTAAATGATTTTGAGAATGTAAGCCTTTATGTTTGAAATCATAACATTTGATTACAGAACACTGACAAAATTCAATGTGCTTCATGACACCAGGTGTTTTTTTAAAAAGCTACAGTGCAGAGGATGAGGTGTCAATCCTACATACTGCACCTTTAACATCTAAGTGAGTGTTAGATGACAGCAAATGTAATCTAAATGTCAAAATAGATCTATATATATATATATATATTGTGCACCCCTAGTTCTGTTCGTTACACACAGCTATCATCTAGCTTCAGAAGACTTGAAATATGAATCACTTTTATCATACTTTGGGTTTTTTTGTGATTGTGGAACTTGACAGCACCTGTCCTCATTCACTTTCATTGCATGTAAAATAGGTGACCATTAGGAAATACTTTTATGTTCTGTGGGGGAAAAAGTAAGTCAGAGGGTTTGGACTGACATGAGGGTGAGTAAATGATGACAGAATTTTCTTTTTTGGGTGAATTATTTTAAATGAATTTCCCTAAAATTTATTCCAATCCACATGTGAACTGAGCCTGCATGGGCTTTCCAGATTTGTTCAACTTCAGTATGTGTGAAACGGTCTTAATCAATCTCTTGGGGCCAGCAGGGCTAAAACACATTGTGAATATCTGCAGCACCTGTGTTGGTTGCTGTGGATCAGCATGACTTTACAACTCACAACCCAAAAGGGATCTAAACCAAAACCAAATTCCATTTGATCTCATGTGTACTTCCCTAATCACTAAGCCTGAAACAAAATAATACCAACAGTATTAAAACAGAGCGGGAGGGAGCATTTCAGCACCTTTCTAAAGGGACGATACGGAGGGAAACCAGAAGAAAAGGAAATGGGAAAATAACAATGCGTCACACAAAGGAGCAGAGCAAAGGGGCGAATGAAAGAGACAGATAATAATGTGGAAATGGAGGGATGAGTGGACTTTTGTGGGATGAGTTCTGGATTACCTTCATAGAGCTGAGCATACTGAGGAAACCCCGCTGCTCGAAGCCACTCACAGGCCTCCTTCGCCTCCAGCTCTGAGGAAAAAAAAAAGGATGAATGAATAAAATCAGTAAGATAATATACTCTTTCAGTAGAGTTGATTTAAATGAACGGAAATGAACAAAATGACAACCTAAACGTTGCCCTTTATTCCTCAAAGAAAGCTATCATGTTATTAATCATTATCACTTAATTAGAATAAGACATGCAAAATCAGACTTGATTTGATTAGTCATTTCACCATGAATAAGAGCCGTTTAAGGTTATTTAGATAATCTGTGGTCACATTATTAGGTTTGTGTGTGTTCAGCATGGCAATGAGACTGGAACTGGAACATTTAGCTGGTTTTACATGAGATTACTGTAATCCAACAAACTTTGCAAAGAGTAAACATAATTACGATGACTCTAAATGCATTTATTAGTATATTCTATTTCAATAGCCGACACATCAGTCTTCATCCAGAAGTAACATATGCTTCATGTGATGGACAATGCCTTTAGACTGATATGAAACATGCGAGATCACCATGAAAAACGCTGAGGTAACAAGAAATTGGTTCACCAGCTCAGAAACAACAAAAAAATTATAGGAACTCATACTACAACCCAAGACTGATTAATAGCATGTTCAACACACTGACTGTGAGATTTGGTGTAAAATATTGCATGGGTCATAAAAACCATTGAGTTACTGTCCAAAAACTAAATGCATAGAGATATGTTCACCTCAATATATTCATTTCAAATGCAAAATTTTATTGTGAAAACCAAGCGAGCAAAAGCGAAACTAAACCCAGTAAACAGAATAAATGTTTATTAAATCATGTTATTTTGGATTCATTTTAATGATAATCTTGAATGATGTACAACAACATTATCAATGATACATTTTTGTCTTTGGGTGCCATACAGACATATTTATACAACTTTACACTAAACACAAAAAGTGATTACACATTAGCCATGATTAGTTGCTTTTTTTTTTCTTTTTTTTTTTAATACAAGTAGTTTTAATCTATTGATAGCCCTGCTATTTTTAAGTTGTAATTTCTAATTTGTCCACATATCTCTAATTTTACCATAATAAACAAGTATGTGATCTACTGTTTGCTAGCATTAAGATGCTGGTAATTGACTGACTCAGCAGACAGATCTCAAGCAAACACAAGACAAACTAAAGTGATTGGCCCTAAGAAAATCAATCCTGGCATTAAAGTACCTCATCAGCTTCCATCTGGACACAATCCAACAAATTTGAGGACCAATAACAAAGATCCTCTTATCATCTCATTAGAAACTTGATTTAAATCTGTCAGAAACATCATTTCTACAAAGGACTAGAAACACATGAGAGAGCAAGAGATAGAGAGAAAAAGGAAGATCCCTCATGTCATTAATATTCCAGTAGTGATCTCCATCATTAGATTTGTGAGGGCATAAGAGAAATGATGCACTTCATGTTTATAGAAGCCAGTGAAAGATTTTTGATTTTGCTGGTGTCAGATTGACAGTTTACACAGCACTAGTAAACACACTAAATATTCTCCGACATCAATAATTTGCCTAGAAAGTATTGCGATACATTTTAATGTACATTAGGGTAAAGAGCGAAGGAGGTTTTTTAATTGAATATATTGATTTAGAAATTGCATGGCATAAAATGGGGATTAATTATGCTGAAACACATAATCCCAATAGAATGTAAAATATATTTGAATAGCATTTCAGAATATGCATTTGATGAAACCATGATTAACTGCGACTGTGTCCTCTGAATACCAAAAACATTTTCTTTTTGTGGAGTGCGAATAACAATCGGATGATTTCATAAGCAGGTCACATTAGCATAAAAATTCTGAACATAAACCATTGTCATTTTGGAAACTAGCCAATCAGATCCATACATACGCTGACTAGCCAATGACATTTTGCGCAAGGCAAAAATTGGGAAAACAACATTTTTCAACAGAATAACCCTGTCAATCAAAACAATAGCTGTAGCAAAAAAAACTAAAAACTTGACATTATGACTACAAACGTGAAAAAGCAACAATTTAAAGGAGTTTAAATTGAAATGTGTGTGAACCAAATCCAAAACAATCATACACAGCTTGCAAATGTTGTCAGTAACAGCCTTTGTATTCATAAGCAGGCTGGGCTGATATGGCTGTCAGGGTGAGTTGGGCTCTGAAATTCTGGCCTATTTATAAGAGCAGAAACTGTCTGCTGAAAGCCTTTAAAGACAATCTCTGGCACTATGAAGCAAAACTGTTCAAATGAACAGATGTGGAACAAATGACGCTCTGATATAAATTATATCATACCAACAGACTTTAGCGCTCGTTTAAATATGTATGCGAGCGTTAACTGTCTAATGCAACCCAATAACACGCTTCTGGTCTAAAATGCGTAAAATGAACCCATTAATACATAATTTTCTATCATGTACGTGTATATATATATATATATATATATATATATATATATATATATATATATATAAAAATGGGGAATACCTTTTGTAATAATTTTCAAGTTTTCAAATGTATTTATTTTTATGACCCTGTAAAATGAGTCCACCAGCACTGCATTCTGAAAAAGATCCAAATATTTTATATGCAAAAATAGAAAAATACAAAGGTATTGTGGGCAAATAAGTCTATTCAAGCTATTCTAAAAAGATTGATTCTGTTTATAACAAAAGCACAAAAGGAAATGAAGGTGAAAAATAAAGATTAAAACAGAGCTTTTTTCTCCAAA
Source organism: Poropuntius huangchuchieni (assembly GCA_004124795.1). NCBI lineage: Eukaryota > Metazoa > Chordata > Actinopteri > Cypriniformes > Cyprinidae > Poropuntius > Poropuntius huangchuchieni. Next base: position 2,130 of record SCHK01436518.1, on the reverse strand, counting down.
GTCGCTGTCTACCAAATTATAATTTCAGATGTCAAGAGAACTCAGATATGAAAATGTATGTGTAAATATTCATGCGCACATGAATACAAATGGTCACGTATGCACACTTTTCATTTCTATGATCAGATCAGCTTTGTCCGTTTCCTGCCTCCATGCTCTGCCCCTTCAGCATTCCAGAACTCCCTGACTCCCAGCAGTGCTTCGGGATTTCCCGCCCAGACGCCCACATTTCTACTGCCTCTAGATCACACACTTAAAGTCGAAAAATTGTCTGACAATCCATTCAAATGCCGCTTTCCATCTATGCTATCGATATTAATTCATTTGAAATTATTTCAGGTTTCAAATATGTTTCGAAACTGACAAAAACTGAAAGCTGAGGCTTTGATTCTTATAGAAAGAAAGCAATTTTCTTTTTTTCCAGTGAGGGATGGTGGTATCAGCCTCACTTCTCTGACATTTTCTCTGCTCTCTACATATGTTTGACACAAGTTGACAAGTCTGACAGACATTTGAGGGAAAGGATTTATGTACATGCACTTGACATTTTCCATCCGGATGATTTTTTTTTCAATACCATAAATAAGCAAATGCACATGGTGTGACAAGCGACAATTTTCAGACCACAATAAGCTAAGAAACCGGCATACCACTGCAACCCTAGACAAGAGTTGACCATCATTACTATACATTTTTCTTCATGTTATTCATTATTGCAACAGTTACTATTATTGCTATTCAGTTCAGCAATCATTGATGGTACAAAAAGAGATTCACACTCATAAGAAGGTCGAGATAAAACATGAACATTCCTGTAGCCGCTTCTCATCTCAGGAAAGGTGGAAACCCCCTAAGTAAAGTGTTTCTTTTTCCCTCTCCTTCTCCACTACCCCTCCCTCTCTCTTCCTTTTCCCACCCCCTCCCTCATTCTCCGGTCAATAAACAGGAAGTCTAAAGAGCTATGGTAATAAAATGGAGAAATGAGTGAGTAATGGGTGGAGGTGCTTAGCATGATGGCTGAGAATTAGATCTTATTATCTTACTGCAATTTTTCCTGCCTAGAAAAATCTTCTACAGGATAAGAGATGGTTCATTTATGAAGTTCTTCCATGCGTGGACACATTTGAGAAAGCTCAAAGTGACAGCAGGGCAGAGATGGTCATTGCTGTGCCTAAAAAAAAAGTGGGATTCCCCACGAGAGTGGCCATCACAAATATCCGTTTGTGAGGCTGATTATATAATGCATCATCGTTTTCTAGTGCATGTGTCAAATTCATAAATTCTCAAATATCTGTGAATTTTTCACCAGTTTCTATTCCAGTAGATATGAACAATCATTTCCTATCCACTACCCTACCACCAGTGACCTTCACTATGATACGCTTGATTTCTAGTGATTTCAATATTAAAAGAGCACCATGGCAATTGTTTTATTTTATTACTTTTTATTGGAGTTGCAAATGTAAGTTCAGTCTGCACTGTAGGCACAATAAAAATACTGTGTGACACAAAATAATGTGATGTCAATTGTGAATAAAAAAAAAACATACAGGATGACCAGTTAGCAAAGTCCCTTTAAGGCAAGTCATTTCACTCTGAGATTATCTTTGAAAGGCCTCTCGGAAAAGCTATTTGATCTAGGGATTTACGATATGCAAGATATTTTCTGTTATCCAGTTTGCCAATATTTTTCAAATCACTTTGCCCTAGGGATGCATGATATATATCGGCCGATAATTAATGCGCATCTTGTCAGTAAAGCCGGTTCTCTAACCAGTGGTAAATTACATCACGTGCGTGATTCCACATAGAGCAGCGTGTACTACACAGAGCCGTTGTTAACTGACAAGCTGCTCAAATCCGCATACATTATCAGCGTGGATTTGAACTACTTGTCAGTGAACAACGGCTCTGTGTAGTACGTGCTGCTCTATGATAAATCACACACGTGATGGAATTAATCGCTGATTAAAAAAAAACACCTTTACTGACAAGATCCACATTAATTATCGGCCGATAAATGCCGTGCATCCCTACTTTGCCCGATAACTGATGCCAATATATATTTCCCTTTGTTTTGAAAAAACACACAAGTTTTCATAATCCATTTGAAAAAATAATGAATATATA
>SCHK01436458.1:1949-19944 GCA_004124795.1 Poropuntius huangchuchieni | reverse complement strand
TGGCACTACTCACTTGTTAACCAATATGTATTGTGGAAAGTGCTGTACAAATAAAATAGCCACTTACATTGAAACAAAAGCAGAGAATGTGTGAATCAATTTAGGCCACATTAGCATAAATTGGAGTGGATGGGCTTGAAACTTGTTTTGAAGCAGCATTGCTTCTCAGTAGGTGTGGTCAGGATGATCTGTGACATTGTTCTAATTCTTCATTATTATTTCCTTTAGGTAAGACTGAGAATGGACATCTGAGACCTTGGAAACCCTTGGGTCATATTGACCCTGAGGCGTGGTGGCCCACATCTGTTCTGTGCTGGTTTCAGGATTCAGAACGCATTCAAACCTGTAACTCTCGATGGTCTTGACAAGCAATTTTTCTACAGGGAGAAAAAAAAGGGGCATGTACAAACTCATCAAAATACCACATACACTGTAGCAAAACACCACAGAAATGAAGCTAACATCTTGTATATTTGTGTTTTTTGTGCATTTTACATTGATCACATCACTCTGTAAAAGTCTCTATGTTTGATACAAAAAAATAGGTGTGAAGTAGTTTTTGAATTTCATCTTCTGGTTATGAGTTTGGGGTGCATGACTGAACCTGTGCAACAGCTGGGTTGTTATATAAATGCTGTTCTTTTCCCACAGGCTTCTGCGATGCAGTGACATGAGCACTAATCCTGACCTAGCAGCAGTTTCACAGAGAAAGCAAAAAGTAATTTATATGCACATATTCATGCATTTGCATATGTACATTATTATCTACCAGCATTTGGCATATGAACAAATATACAAATGTTTACAAATATTTATTCGGCTCATATACATTTTTATTTTTTTTTGTAATTTTTTTGTAATTCAAGATATCAGATTTGATCTGTTTGTTGCTAAAAAATTTCAGAAATTGCTAGTAAATTTCACAAATTTCGAAGTAGAAAAACCGACGTTTTTTTACCAATTTTTTTTATTTTTTTTATTTACACCAGTTTTAAACAGTGGACCATTGCTTAACCAAATAATCCATATTTTGTTTGCTCTAAGACATCAACAGCAAAAAAGAAAAATGCACTATAAAATTGTAAATGCACAAACTAACCAGGCCCGTAGCCAGCCATTTTTCATGTTCAAAAATAAAATTTGTTCTCTGAATGAATAATTTGCTGTTACACTCCTCATATGAACTAATATAAGATTATCCATCCTTAACTGTTGTAAAGTTTTAACAAATTTTTATGCAATAAATAGAGTATGATTTAAAAATGATCAATGACCTGTGGCACTGAAACCCAACTGAAAGCCACTTTAAGCTACTAGTCTACATTCCTATATTCAAGGCATTTTTAAGACAGGTGTTCATACAGGTATACAACTAGCTCAGGTTGTGAAATACCTAAACTTTTTGGCTTAATTTATGTTTTTGGTTTACCTCAGTAACTGCCACAGTGCACAATCAGTCATGCAAAGCTACGCAAAATCATTTCTGTTGAAACTTTCTGGATGTTTGAACCATGAAGGCATCACGAAGATAAGATAAATGATTTTTGCTGGAGCAAATAGGCCATCTGTGGCTCCTGTTTGTTCTCTAGCCTATCTGTGAAATCTGTAGATGGTGTGCAGAAAAAGTGTTATTTTCAGAGTTGGAGAAGGAGGAAATACCTCTCGATGTGTCGAGAGAATTTTGCCTTAAGGCAGATGCTTGTTTGGTAACATTATTTATGAAATTTCTAGAAATGAATTTGCATTTATTCATTTGATATATGCCAAAGTGATTTATAGGTAGGTCGTAACTAGTGAGTGAATAGAAGTGGCTGTATTTGGGATTCAGAAAGGTGTGTCAGCATTTGTCCCACACCAAAAAGGATTTTAAAGGCACCAGTCTAATGTGTTTAAATAACAATGATGGTTTATCATCTTAGTAAAAGAAAATATAACATGCTTTAAACAGACAAAGGTGTTAAAAGGCTAATGTTTAAGAATTTGGGTTGTAATTAGACTTATTAATATATAAAGCCATATTCTTTGTTTTACATGAGGACGATTTATGGATTTTATTTTTCTGTAATTGATGTTTTTGTCTAGAGGGAAATCTGCCTGTGAACAAACAATTTAATATGACATGAATTTATGTTTAACACTAGTGAATTTAATGAATTTGAGCATTTCTGCAGATTTAATTAAGGTAAATGTAAGCCTTTTTATGATCTTTTATAGAAAGTTTAAGGAATAAACCGAAGGGAACACAATACGTCAATATGTTCTCTTCATGTAAATGCCTAGGGCGCACTTTGAAGTTTGAAATCTTCATTATCTTTAATTAATTTTACAAAAAAGAAAATTGCTTAAGGCTTCAATAGCTCTGCTTCTAACCACTGGAATATGAAAATACCTGTTATTGTGCTTCTGATCACATTACAAAAAAACATGATGTTCTTTCTCAGTGTTTTTGTCTTGTTTTCCAGTGCAAATGCCTAAAGATACTTAAATCAAGAAGAAAAAACTGCATAAGATAAGAAATCCTGTTTTCTGTGGAATTAATCAAAATTATGTTTATGATTAAGAACGAACAATCATCTTCCAGTTGGCTCAGAGGATAGGATTTTTTTTTCTTGTTTTAAGCATAAAGCATCTATTGTAACTCACTTACTTTTTTTTTTTGCAATGCATGCAACATTTAAGAGTTTTTGAATTTAAGACTTTCTGCTGTGATTTAAGACTTATTTTGTGGAAATGTGAATTAAGATCTTTTTAATACCAGCAAAGACCCTGCAATTAGTGTCTATATGCATAAGACACAACCTTAAAAGTGCTTAAAACAAAGTATTTATTAATTCATAAAGTATTTATTTAATCAAAAGAAATGAAAAACTATGAGCTGTTTTTACACGATCATGAAGTCATCTGGCCTGTGTGTGCATATGGTGCAGGAATAGAGGATGTGAAAATGGTTTGAGAGGTGTGAACAGATGATTGTTCATAGATGGATGGAATACAGAGCCATCACACCCAGTCTATTAGTAAGCAGTGCAAAACAACAAAACTTAATACTGTAGAGCAGTGAAGCATCACATTAGTAATAAGGCCATGAATCAGTTATCCCACAAGTGTTACTGACACTGTGAGACTGTGAAGCCCAGAGGACATAAGCCTGTGTGACATAACCTGCCTGACAAGAAGCAGGACCGCTGGTTCTCTCTCACACTTTTCTACAGCTTTGCATGATATCTGTATGCATGCCCTACTTTTGCATTGCTTTTAAATGTAAATGCACTCTGTGCGTTTGAATAAGGTGTTTCCATTTAGTACTCTCTATATTAAAATCAACTGGGCATTTCACACTGAAACAGTCCTACTACTGCTGTTATATCTGTAATTCATCGATCACAATGCAAGTTAATGTTTCAAATCCCAGCATGTCAAATTAATGCTTGTGTTGCAAGATTGACTGTTTTCCTAAGTTAGTGTATTTCCAATGTTTAGGTTCAAACAAAAAATTCCGTAAAATTTGCGGTAAATTACTGGTAGCTGTGGTTGACGGAATTCGACTGTAAAAAATACGGTAGCAACATTTTAGGTTTTACAGTTTTAACTTAAATTTACAGTTAAATACCGTAATTTCATTAACTTATGTAATGTTACTATACCAAACTACTGAAGTACTATAATCTGTTTTGTAAATTTGAATATGTACGGATAACCACCAGATGCAGGTGGTGATGAGAAAGTCACGTGATGAACCAAAGCCAATCACAAGCAGCTTTTAAATAAAAACATTTATAGAAGGTGCACAGTGTCATTCACACAAACACTAAACACCATCATTAAACCCTTATTATCATAACTGATAAGAAAAAAACAAGAAGAAACCGTTATTTCAACGAAAAAACATCCAATTTGAAATGCAATGCAGGGAATTCTGGGAACGTCAATTTACGTTTTTTTCTCTGTAAATTTTACATTCTTTTTCACTTCTAAAAACGGTATTTCACTGTAAAATTGTCTGACATGCCTATTACAGTTTTTCACCGTGTATATTAGGGGAATTTACCGTTAACCATTTAACAGGTTTTTACTGTAGCATTTTCACAGTTTTTTACCGTTAAAATCACGGTCATTTTTTACAGTGTAGGTCACTGAAGCAAAGAGTTAAAATCGAGCCATTCATTCGTTTAATCCTTTAAAACTGTATTCCTGTACTCACTGCGTTCCCCTCCCATCCTTCGCTCTCCTCCTTCTTTTCTCCACCTAATAATTCATATGCTGCCACATCCCAACCCTCTGGCTCTCTGCTTCTGTGCCAGAGAGCCCTATTGCCCAAGATATGTTAGCGATGCATCTGTGACAGAATTTTTCTGTTCATAATAAATGAATGCTTCATATGAATGAATCCCCTTGTGGAATACTAATAATACTAATAATAATTACATGAATGCAGATGCTGTCAACTGAAGACACATACATTCATTCAGAGTATACATTTACATAAGTGTGTTCCCTATATTGCTAAACTATCAGTTTATCAGACTCTGAGGATCTATAGACTATAATCTTTTTGTTTTGTAGACGATCAATTCCTTTTTTGTCTGTTCTGCTAGTTTTAATGATTATGTGCTCAAATTATATTATGTTATGAATAGTTCTTGCTATTAATAGTAAGGCTATTACTGTTGCTCATAACGTGTTTAAAATGACTCAAAATTAGTATTACACTTCAGCATGTAACACTATTTGTGGATATTACTGTAATAACATTTTAAGTGATCTTAGCATATACACTCAATATTTGTATTTTTGCTTGACGGATGATAAAATACTTCACAATGTCATAAATTAGTTATGTTAATAACTCTGAACACCCTTGCATTGTTGCACTGAATTTTTCACGGGCAAGCCTTAGAATATGTAGAAATCTAGTTGATGTCCACCTTATTTTTAATGTAACAGCGTGCATTGTAACTCGAATGTGCAAAGTTCTGGTATCAGAACAGGATCAGAAAAACAGTCTGTGATGCTGCTTTATAATGCAAACTCGAATTTGATAACATATTATTATCATAATATTATTATAATCATAAACACACTGGTTTGTAGTGTGAATAGTTTTACTGTTTACTGCACTTGTTAGTCTTAATTATTTACCGAATGAAGTGGAAGTCAAGCTTACTTTCGTGTTGCAAAATAAGGTGGAACATGTAATGGAGCAATACATATCACATAGCATATAATAATTTCACAGAGCATTTCATAGAGCAATACCTGCATGTGAACTTCTGCAAAATGCAAAGTTTTGTTTAACTGGTTTTTTGTTGCATGAAGGGAAGAGTGATTCTGAAATAACACATTTTTGGTATTATAACATTTGTTGTTCTGATGCTGGTGTCAGCGATGCAACAACAACAGAGCTGTCAAGGTTTTGGCAGTACTGGAACATATTTAGGAATAAAAGGTGTGTAGTTTCAAGAGCTTGAAACCCTGAGGATTTATGGCACAGACTCTAAAGCTTTGTAGTTTCCCACTGCCTACTTTGTGTGGTTGTCCCCCTGCAGCTAGACAGGCACAGGCACATGTCCATGATGGAATTTTCTCGTCCTCTAGTAAAAGACCCTCAAGTACTGTATGGCCGGGGGTCTGTCATTTAAGAAGCATAGACCTATGTATAATATATTTGTGTGTGTGTGTATGGTTTTGCCTAAACCTGTCTTGCACTGCAGGGTATGTGCTCCTTCCTCTACTTAATAAAAAATATTTTTTTAGACTGCACTTTGTTTCATCACTGCTGTCAAACCTTCAAATCTGACCCCAGAGCCATTTGTGCTTACATAACACGAATGCTATATCATCAGCATGTCCTATATGACTGCATGTATTCAGCGTGACCACAATGAAATATGATTCATCAAAATACGAGGTCAGTTATGTACATGAGCTCCATTTTTGGAGGTCCATGTACATTGTAATTTTACGTTAAAATTTTTATTTTAGATATTTCATCGATTATTTTTTAGTTAACTTAAAAAATAAACAAAATTATTTTATATTAAATATTTTTTTAGAATAAAATAATAAAAAAAATAAATTAAATTAAATTAAATTAAATAAAATTAAATTAAATAAATAAAATAAAATAAAATTAAATTAAATTAGGCTGCTGTGTCGCATCTATTATGAGTGCACTATATTGAGAGGACCTGCCCAGACTTCTAGTACAGACTCCTGATAACCTCTATAAATAGAGGTCAAGTAAGTGGTGACCTTTGAGTCAAACTCAATCAGCATAACTCATTGAGTTCTCTAACGAGAATGTAGCTTGTACAAGCAGTGCCACAGGCTAAACATCAATCATCTGTAACCAACAGTTTCATTCCTACAGCATGACGCCAACAGCATTATGATCAAATCTGCCAATTTAAATCCACCAGCAGTTATGGGAACCAAATAGTTGAAAGTTTGCATTTGATCTAAATATTAAGACTTAATGCATTTAGAATGAACAGTTATTTAAAGGCATGGATGAAGTTGATAAACACTGAGAGCAACAGACAATTTTAAACTATTATCATCCCATCCATTTTGCGATTTACTCAGTGTGCTACTCTAGGCAAATGAACCACCAGATCTCACCGATTATGAAAATAGACGCAACTGTTTGATGACAGACGTGTTTTAAATCATGAGATAAGTGGAACGGCAATTTTGAGTTTGAACTGCTGATTGCAAAAAAAACAAAAAACAAAGCCAATAAAACACTGACATGTATGACAAATGTCATTTTATGATGAGATATTTTGGCATTCTGCCATTGCAAATATTGCATTGCCCTCCCCCAGAGCACCCGCTACTCCCCCAGGCTCGCACGCACCCCATTTGGGAACCACAACAATGGAGTCAGACGTCTTTTTGAGAGCAGTTAAAACGAATAACAACACGGTACCTGAACACAAATGTTTTTAACAACATAGTAACTGTGCTACATCCATGACTGACTCAATACATAACATTAAGTTAACATGTAGGGGTTAGTGTAGAATCAGATAGCAAATTTTAAAGAATATCACACTGAACATCGTGATCATATTGATTTTTGTTTTTTATTTATTTATTCATTTTTGTTATAGCGCCCCCTAGGGCAAATGTAACATTTAGCATCTGTCCTATGAACGTTCTGGTTTCAAAGTTACAGTTATAATCAAGCTTGGGCTTAGTGTTCACAATTAGTCAAATAGGTTCTTTTAGAGATCTGAGAATAATTAATTGATGATCATTTTTTTTGAGTACACTTTCTTTGTGCATGTAAAAAGAGTTACAAATAATTTTTTTTTTTTTTTCAGAAAAATTGCAATATCAGTATTATCTGTACAGAAATGGAAATCCTGTGATCACTGTATTCCATAAAAGTGAATTTAGATTTTTTTTTTTTTTTTTTACCTTACATCCATACAAAACAAATAAATAAATAAATAAATAAACAGCTGTCACTGGGGTGGTACCCTGAGCCACAAAAGCTAAATGGTACATTTTTGTAACTTATAGGTACACATTAGTGCTTTAAAAGCACATATTAGTATCTAAAGTGTACATATTAGTACCTTTTCAAAGGGTGCCGCCCTAGTGACAGCTGTGTGCCGTTTTTTTCTTCTGAGGGTGTAGATTTCTTGAATCAGAAGCTTAACAGAAATTTAAATTCTTTTATTATAGTGCCACCTAGTGTCAGATGGATGTCAGTTCACATGAAAAAAAAAAAATTCTAGAAGCCATTCATGTCACTCAAGTCTCTCAAAGTTTGAATTTGTCCTAATATAGCATTATAGTTATAGCATCCTAAAAGAAAGACAGGGGCAGAGATTTTATTTAATAGAATTGTATTCTATCCCCCTCCGATCCCCCTCAGCTGAAATGGTGTTCAGTAGAAGTGATCTGTATTTACTTGATTGTTCGCACATCATTAATAAAAAGATAACATGTTAAAACGTCAGGCTTTTGGGGAACAATTATTTGCTGTTCTCTCAATCTCTCAGTCATCTTTGTACAGCATTGCACTGCATTATATGTTTTGCCCCTTTGATAATAAAACTAAGCATATAAATAAATATCTTGTTACTGGGAGATATAGTGACAACTGATATTAATACGCATTTTATGCAAGCAGTCTGCTAAACTTTTATGAAGAGCTTATTGATTTACATTATATTGACTTTCATCTTACTTTTGGCCAAATAAATATCAGCAATTGCACCAAATTGCATATTTTTTATCAGTTTGGAATAAAACTGAAGTTTTTTTTCATACCTCAAGCTAGAGATCATGGTTTATAAAGTTTTGGATATTTTTTTTACACTTCAGAAANATAAAACTGAAGTTTTTTTTCATACCTCAAGCTAGAGATCACGGTTTATAAAGTTTTGGATATTTTTTTTTACACTTCAGAAGGCCTTTATTAACCCCTGGAGCCATGTGGAGCATTTTTTTATGATGCATGAATGCACTTTATTGGGCTTCAAAACTGATCCCCTTTCACTGCAATTATACAACTTGGAAGAGCCAGGACATTTTTTAATATAACTTCGATTGTATTTGTCTGATAGAAGAAAGTCATATACAGTAGGTATGCTTGAGGGTGAGTAAATCATAGGGTAATTCACATTTTTGGGTAGACACTCTCTTATTATAATTTAAATTTTTGGGTAAAATACATTGCTTATGAAAAATCAGAAAAAACAAACAAAAATAATGACTGCATCAAGGTGTGTTGAACTGCAAACCGGATGTACCTGTTTATTTATTTTCCAATAAATAAATAAATAAATCATAGATAGCATGATGTCTGTTTTAGGACCATTTAGAAAATTTCACCCAAAAAGTTATTTTTATATAATTAGAAATATAAGAAATATAAGAATAAGAAATATAAAATATAAGAAAATCAGCCTAAAAAGTTTCTTCTCCTAAAGCTACTCCTAAAGTCTCAATGGAGAGCTGGCCAAAAAAAATCCTCAGAACAACAAGCTTCTCCTAACACAGCCGCCAATGGAAAACAACAAGATACAATAATACAGTGATAATGAAGTAACAATAACATAAAACAATTGCATTAAAGGGAGTGTTAAGTGTTTGAGGAGGTACATTACAGCTAGAGATTCCCACCAAACATATAGTTTATTTTCTTACCATAAAACGCATTTTGAAAATGTTGCACTCTCTCGTTATGAACTCGTAGGAGATCCAAGAGCTGCAGTCTCAGATCAAGGACACCTCAGTCGTTGTGGAGATGGACAACAGCAGGAATCAGTTCAACACACCTTGATGCAGTCATTATTTTCTTTTTTCTGATTCTTCATAAGCAATGTATTTTATACCTGTTATTTTTTGAGGAAATAGATTAGTAATTGTTTTAGTGATTATAAACTGGTACTAAGTAAAATAAACATTTAAATACATTCATAAATACAAACTGTGGTCTATTTTAAAAATATTCCCCAAACCTTTGACTTATTTTATATGCAAAGTTCAAATGAGCTTCATGTATGATTCATATCACATACAAAAGTGATAATTTCAAAGTAGTTTCATGCCATGCAACTGCAACCTCTTGGTACAATAGGTGCTATTCATCCTTTTAACCACCAGATGTCCACAAAACATTTGAGTAATGAACACCTTTACCGTACTGTTGAAATGAAAGCTTCAGTGCTTCTCAAAACTACAGTATGTTTCACCGGAATTCCTCACTTTATTAATTTTATTTAATTCACTTTTTGATGATAGTGAACTCAACTGCCAAGCATTATATAAAGATGACTGAATGAACGAGCCATATTGGACACAACAATGAAGTCAGTCAACAACGACAGTCGATTCCTTCAGCAGAGTCAACTCCTACAGGCTATTCAGAGTGAATCGACTCTTTTGGAGTCGACTCCCCATCACTTCTTACCATAGTGTGATACCGGAAGGATGCTAGAATTGTCGTTATCGTTTGGGTGTGTATTGTCTTTTAAAAAACGTATTAATTTATATTATATTATGTTAAATTATTAGACATGAATTAGCTTTTGCTGTTGAATAAACTAAATTATTAATATATAAACTGATTTCATAATACATTTTATTTAATCGTTAGTACACCTATAGTCCTAAATTCGTGTATGTAGTTAATATTTGATCAGTAGGCTACAGATTTCTCAAAACAATACATGAATGCTATTGTTTAGATTTGTTTTCAGTGTCAATCACACAGTAATCATAGTTTTTACTTTTTTTTTTTGTAGCAGAATCTTTGAAAGACAATTTTAAAATGCTTTCAAATTGAACAACTGAATTCTTTTTTACTTTAGTGATTTTAATCAGATGCTCTCTTGCCAAAATAGGCCTGTCTGCTTTCCTGGAAATATACTGTAATAGCAAGTCACTATTTGAGTCAAACAGCACAAAGTCAAAATAATGCATGAGTAAGAGGTGACATTGCTGCACTAACTAAAAAATGGGTGGCACGCAGACGCAGTTGTCCTGGGTTTCTCCACATTTTTTTTCCAGTTGAACCACTATGATTTGAATTAATTTACACAAGTAGGCTAAAAAACCTTCTAATAAATATACTGAATAACACATCTTGTATAAAATGACAGTAAAAGGTAGTGTTTTTGCTTGCTTTTACTCATTTTATTTTAAACATTATGCATTTAAGCACCATGCAGTTCCACCATGAACCTCCAGGGGTCAGGAACAATTTAGGACTCGATTCAGTTTTTTTTTTTTTTTTAACAGGAACACGTGTACAAGTGCCTCATCCAGCAGAAAGACAATGTAAATACTTAGGCATTGTTGTAAGCAGTCCCCCCCCCAAAAAAACCCCACACACAAATCTTTTTACTTATTCAGAATAGTATTGACTGCTTGTTAAAATTATTTCAGCAATGATTTGTTTTGATGGTGAAGTGGTAATCTGCCAGCACGGATCGAATGAACCATGTTAAACCTATTAAACTGAGAGCCCTTAGCTTTCTGAAAAGTCTTTGCAGGTTGTGGGTTTTGTAGAGAGGCTAGTTCACACGAAAAAATAAAAATAAGCACAAAGACATGATTTTAGGTAAACACTTTATTTTGGTAGCAAAAACAGCACCTCAGAAAACAGGATACACTATGGGCAACGTCTCTCTCAGAGTACAATGAAATGACAGTCTCTACTAAACAGGAAAACCACATGGATCTACCACTAACATGCTAGTAATTTAGCACAAACGCAAACATATCCCTTCATAGTTAATTTGAAAATCAGTTTCTTAGCATGTTGAGCACTTCAGCTAAATGGCTAGCTCATGTTAGTGGCACATCGAGGATTGTCCAGCCTACACACGTGGCCATGTTGTGCAAGGTAAGATCTGAAGACGGTATTGTTGTGCAGTGGCCTGAGGGCGTGAGTTTTTAGTGATGTAGATTAAGGCACGACAGGAGCAGTGAGAGTATTTGGTCCCTCTGGAATTCTTTGGTCAGTGTGAATGGTTTATTGCTTTACAACCTGGTTTATGACTGCATTCCCGTCTAGTGCCTTGGACCGGCCGCAGTCATAACGGTTGAGAGGGAAGGTCAGGAATGCATAAGAGGCGTGAGGTTTAGAGGACAGAATAGGGGAAGGGGACTCGCTCAATCTTGGACGACCTCAGAGGACTCAGACACAACTCTGCCGTCCTTGGTCTCAATCATCTTGATCACAACGCTCTTCTTGGTCTGAGAGACGGTGTCACCATAGCCGCTGCCAGAGCTGTAGCCGGCGCCAGAGCCAGAGCTGTAGCCGGCGCCAGAGCTGTATCCACCTCCAGAGCTGTAGCCACCACCGTATCCGCCACCGTAGCCGCTAGAATAACTAGAGTAGTTGCTGTAGCCGCTGCCTGCACTTTCCAGGGGATAAGCACCATAGCTCGCTATTGAGACAGAAACATGAAGAAGTTAGCTGAGGATCTTCTGCATTTCATATGGTTATAGGAATTGCAAGAGTCAAACTTACTGCTCTGTTTTGAGATATTGATGGACTTGATTCCACTTGCCAGTCTGTTGGAAAAGAGCGAACAAGAAGTAATGAGACTCCTGCGCAGAATGAGAAATCTGAACTTCATCTCAAAAATAGAGTATTCATTGCCTCACCTGTCCTCCTCTCCCTCCAGGAGCTTCCTGTATGTGGCGATCTCAATGTCCAGGGCAAGTTTGACGTTCATCAGGTCTTGATATTCTCTAATCTGGCGGGCCATGTCCTGCTTGGCTCTCTGCAGGGCATCTTCCAGGTCCTTAATGCGGGCCTTGGCGTCTCTCACAGCCAACTCGCCACGTTCCTCCGCCTCGGCGATCTGGTTCTCCAGATTGGCACGCTATTGAAACGAGAAACATTTGTGCTTAGTTTTATTCCTAATGTGTGCTACCTTACTAATCACACTTGTACATTCTACGTAGTTGCATACCTGTCCTTTCACGGCATCGATCTCGGACTGCAGTCTCTGAATCATGCGGTTAAGGTCGGCGATCTCTGTCTTTGTTGATCTAAGGTCATCACCGTATTTGTTTGCAGATGTCTGCATCTCCTCGTACTGGGAAACAGAGCATATGATGTGTAAGATTTAATATCTCACTCAACTCAATGAACAACTAGATTAAGACTCGCAGTTTGCATGATACTCAAAAGATTACGCACCTTGGACTTGTACCACATCTCGGCTTCCCCGCGGCTTCGGTTAGCGATGTCTTCATACTGAGCGCGGACCTCAGCGACGATGGCGTCCATGTCGAGATTCCTGCTGTTGTCCATCTCCACAACGACTGAGGTGTCCTTGATCTGAGCCTGCAGCTCACGGATCTCCTACAAGTTCGTAACGAGAGAGCGCGACATTATCAAAATGCGTTTTATCATAAGAAAATAAACTTTATGTTTGGTGGGAATCTCTAGCTGTAATGTACCTCCTCGAAGATCTGCCTGAGGAAGTTGATCTCGTCAGTGAGGCTTTCCAGTTTGGCCTCCAGCTCAACCTTATTCATGTAGGCCTCATCGACATCCTACGATAAGCAAACATAATTCAGTCATCATTTAAGATTAAAGTAAGCGTTTATGAGTGGTCATGAGTAGTAAAAGACAAGCTACAAACCTTCTTGATGAGCACAAAGTCGTTCTCACACTCTGTGCGCTTGTTGATCTCATCCTCATACCTGAAGAGAAGTGAAGAAAATGACACTCATTGTTTATAAATGGGTTTTGTACACTAGGGGGCAGCAATGCTCCATCTTTTTTGAGCGAGAAGCGCTTATCAGGTTTATCTGGGTTCAGTTCGGTGTCTCCCTTGGGTCTTAGCATTAATTGGGCCATCAGATTTGTTTAGAGATCCATGAAAGGTGCTGCATAGATGTTTGTTCAATAGCTGTAATCTATCTGACTCATGCTGACGTCTGTTTAATTGAGGCACAGACATGTTTTTTTTCCATGGGATATTATGTATAGCACTGAAATGCCTATAATGTGATTTAAATCTCAAAAAGGTTGGACAATGGGCAGGTATATCAGGGAGTGTCCATAGCAGCCATGCAGTTTCTGTATCAGTTACATAAGCCATGTTGGATAATGAATTTACTCCCATAAGACTTTTAAACATGTTTTCCCTCAATTTGAATTTATAGGGCTTCATTTATTCTGGGAACACTTAAGTGCACCACAAAAGCCTCCTTTGACAATACTTGGGCGCTGTCCATCCCCCCGCCGGACCAAACGTCCAGCCAAATTAAAATGAGGCTTTTGTGAAAGCCATTGTACGTACTTGTTTTTGAAGTCCTCAACAAGGCCTTGCATGTTGTGCAGGTCAGCCTCCAGCTTCATTTTGTCATTGCCAAGGCTGTCGAGCTGTCTGCGCAGGTTGGCGATATAGGCCTCGAACATGGCGTCGATGTTGGAGCGTGTGGCCGTCTGGTTCTGAAGGAGGCTCCATTTTGTCTCCAGCATCTTGTTTTGCTGCTCCAGGAAACGTACCTACATTGGCAAGATTAGAATAGAGGTTTTGTCTCAATCAAGGCACAAATGAAAACCATACTTGGCAGTGAGCGCAGCTTCAGAGAGCAACGCCCCCAGACCGATGCTGCAAAGTCATTTTGGAATCATGGTTCGGCGCCAGCTCACAGAAGTGAGACCATATGCCAACATATTGCTTGTGCTTCACGATCTTCACAAAGGAAAGCACTGTTTTCCTTAAATAATGAGAAATGCACATGTTTTCAGTTTGTAACGCTTTATCCCCTTGGAAATTGTGACGCATATTCCAGTAGGACCTCAGTGACCAGATCTGTACTTATCTTGTGGAATTTACTTTTTGGAGATTAGACTCTGTGTGTAGTTAATAATCAAGGGTCGACAGGAAGAGACCAGATCTACTGGAGTCTCTTAAAAGAGTTTGTAAATAGTGGGCGGAGAGCAAATAATTCAGTGATAAGACTTTTAACAACTCAAGGTGAACATTGCACACACCATTGGATTAGAGTAAAGGTGTCACTAAGCCAGCTGACTTCACTAATCAGCTTTCTCATTCAAAACAGTGTGTTTTAATCAAATAATGTAATGCAAAGTAGACTATTATAGTTAAGAGGAAGGGCACAAAGACTCAAATGACAGAATGTTTCCTCCTCTTGTTGAACGCTGTTACGTAACCTATCCAGAACATGACCCCAGTTCTTCAAATTAAATATTAACTATCTAGGTATGTGACTGTCTTTTCTTCTTATATGGATATTTTTTGTTTGGAAATGTAATAGTTTTTAATCATTTAACAAAGTTGATATGCAGATAACAGGTTTTATGTCCTGCAGGACGTCCTTATTTGGGTGTGGACTCTCCACAAGGGTTTCAGAAGAGCCTCAGGGCATCCCATTCAAATGAAAAGCCCTCACAGTCTGACCATGTACACACCCTTTTCTCCACTTTCCATGAGTCTAGTTTCTTTCTCTTTGACGAGAACGTATCCAATCCCACATATATTTTCTGTGCCACGCTAGATTAACTTCTAGAAATGTTTTAAGCAAGAACTTGCAGTCCTGGGGCATTTTTCTGGGTTATTACGAATTTTAGTTTGACTCATACCTGGAAACTTTTTTACTAATCAAGCTGCAGTGAAAGAAACTTTAAACCCACCTTATCAATGAAGGAAGCGAAGCGGTTGTTGAGGGTCTTGATTTGCTCTTTCTCCTGGGTGCGGACAACTTGGATGTTGGGGTCGATCTCCAGGTTCAGAGGTGCCAGGAGGCTCTTGTTGACGGTGACCGCTTGGATGGGTGCTACGACACCGGTACCCATGCCCATGCCCATTCCCATGCCAAGACCGTAGGCTGAAGAGCTGCTGATGAAGCCGCCACCTCCCATTCCACCTCCCAATCCACCTCCCAATCCACCTCCCATGCCACGGTTGACACCTCCATAGGAGCTGCGCACACTGTAGCTCTGCCGGCTGACACTGGGGCCGGAGTAGGACATACTGCTGAAGCTGCGTGGGACAGATCCAGAGGAAGAGGACTTCACAGTGTAGCTGGTTTTCTTGAACGACATGTCTAGTGCTGGTAGAGAATGACCTGGAGCAGGGGAAGCGAGAGCAGCAGATATCAGCCTTGTCTGCTGTGCTGGAGAAACTCGAGGAGATAGAGAACAGCAGACTCTGCCTCCTACTATATGTGCTGCTGAGTGGGCGGAGCCAAAAGGAGGCTCTGATTGGCCGGGGCTTAGGTGTAGAAGGTGGGTGTGTTTGAAATTCAATACTCGAATCCCTACATTCCTAGCCTAACCAGTACATTTTAGTAATTCAATATGACTTGAAACAAATATTTTTCTGGAAATGTTAATGGTTGAAACAATAAAATGGCTTCTGTAGTTTCCCCTTTTTTTGAGATAATTCTGGTTAATAGCCTATATATATATATTATTTGTTCTGTCAAAGAATGGATCGCTTTGATAAAATCCAAAATACAGAGTGTGAACACATAATAATATGTCAATAATATTAAACAATGGAACTAAAGTACTCTACAATTACTACAAGCCAATGTGTCACACTGAAATAGCATGCAACTATGGATTTGCCTATACAAATAAGACATCTGGAAGGTGTTAAATTTCACTTTAAACCTCTGACAGCTGACATGTTTTATCTTTGAGCACTGGAAGCTACACAATGTGGAGCATGTGATGTCCAGCTGTGCTTTAGCATTATCTCCAGTGATATAACAGTTAAATCCATACAAAAATTGTATTGTACAGTTGAGCTAAACATGGTTTAAAATGAAGTTTTTTACATACTGTAATACTTTACAAACCATAACTTGACAGACAGGACTATAAGCAAACCTAGCCACCAAACAGTTTCTCAGATTACGGTAGGCAAGACTCATCAGGTTTAAAATCTACCCCCTCTGGAATCCAGAGACCTCTTAAAGTTAACCAGGTTTATGGTCTTTCTGGGTTTATAGTTAAATAACCAGAGGCTTGTGTTTTAAAACATGGCTTAAAGGTGATAAAGGCTTTGAGTTTGAGTTTTGCGTTTTGGGAAAGCCATACTATAAGTCTGGGCTTTCTCCAGTTTTAGTTTGTTAAAAGATTAGTGATTTAATGGTTTTAAAATAGCATGTTTAATGATGCACTGTATCTTTACATGTATGTGACTTTTTTCTGTTATGTCTTGTTTTGATTCAAACACTACTGGATATTCCAGATGCTTCTAGATGACCACACCAATCACTGGAATTCCTGTTAATTCTCTAAGCATTACAGTATCTGCTCAAACAAAACTGTATCTGCCTTGACCTGTTCCTCCAGCACAGTCCTTTCCATTGACCACTGATTTCATCACCAGGTGTTTCTATGGTTGGGTCATCAGGTGTGGTATGTGCTTTCGTATTTAAAAGGCCTCATTATTGAAGTCAATAATGTTAATTGAGTCAGATAACAACTTCAAGCACCTAAAAAATTTCCACAGAAAGGGGATGACCTGCTGTAGTGCACGTGTCAAATGTTCTCTCTCTGAGTGTCTGCTGTCTTTCATTATTGGATAAAACAAGAGCATTTAGAAAAGTTACTGATTTAATCATCAGTATCTTGAAATCCCCTCTGCTTTAATCTTCTTGACTGGTTTTCAGTCATGGATTCATAATATCTTAAGGCACTGGCCTTTCCGAAGATCACAGAATCCCGGCTATTGTTTTTGAGAGGAACCAGGGAAAACCTGATCAGGCTCACTTTTTCCATGCATATATAATACGGCTTTATTTTTAGACATGCCCTGATAATAACTTTGGACTTCACAATATCCAAAATAATTTATTTATTTATTTATTATCATATAGCTGCCTGAAAAAAAATGCAGTCACGTCCCATTCATTTATGGAATGACTTTACAAAGGGAACAAAATTATTTAAACAACAAACAAACAAACAAACAAACAAATAAATAAATAAATAATGTCTATTTTCCCCTAAATGTTAAAATACTACTACTACTAATAATAATTAATGTTTTTTGAATAATTAAAATAATAATGATTATTATGATAATAATAATAATAATAATAATAATTTATTAAATAAAAAAGCAAACCATATTTTAACAAAATTATTGGTCAAACAAAATAATTTGTCAGTGGTTTAAATAAAATAAAATTCATATATATTCTCTGAAATTTTCTGAAGTCTTATTTATTCAACTACATTGCTCCTCAAGCAAATTTATAATTTTAAGTATATTTTTCTATAAATGTAAAAATAATAATTAATATTTATTAAATTAAAAAACAACAAAAAAACAAAAACCAATAATAAAAACTTGTTAGTGAGTTGAAGTAAAATAAAATTATAAACAAGTCTTATTTATAAATAAATAAATAAATGTTAAAATAATAATACTTATTAGTATTATTAAATATAAAAAACAAAGCAAAATCATTTGTCAGTGGTTTAATAAAATAAAATGAATATATACTCTAATTCTCTGAAGCC
>SCHK01436395.1:504-16493 GCA_004124795.1 Poropuntius huangchuchieni | reverse complement strand
TAGTCCTAAGGTGCTGGACACTAAAGCATAAACAATTCTATATATAGATTCTGACCTATTAACATCCCAATGATAAAATGCCTGAGTGTGTACAGCAAGTCTCATTATATATGTAAATGCCCACCAGTAACCACTCACCAGCATTTAAAACAAAAGCACCTGATTTCTTGTGGTTTAATGTGATTTTAGGTGTTACATAACAGATCATCTGTGATACAGAGAATAAAATAGTTTCAATTTTGCCAGGTGTCTTTTTGTGTGAATTGCATTTTACTTTACATTACCCCTTTTATTCGTGCTCATTTCTCATTTAAATGATAAAGATTTCCTGGAATGGTTTTAATATGTTGTTAAACGAAATAAGCTTGCTACAGATTAATTCAGTCATTAAAAATTAAATTAGGATGTTGAAAAATGTTGAAAGAAAGGATGTTGTATCGTTTTCATGCAAATAACATTTTACTGACCTTTCCAGTTGATGCTGAGTTTACAGTATAAAAAATATTCACACTCGCCTCACACAGACGCCTCATTTCCAACCTAGAAACAGAAGACAGCAAGAAAAAAGAAAGGCATTTGATTTTCAGTGTTGCTTGGCAACAAGCACTGCACATAATATCGACAATCTGGACACGTCGAGGTGCCTCGAGAACCAAAAAGACAGTTATAGAGAACATTTTTGACCTAACGCAAACACCTCATGGCTTTACTCTTTGTTTGTTCAATCTATGCCATGAACAGACTTGTTAATCACCATTTTACTGCAAACATTTTCTGAAAAATCTGTTTGTAAGAATTCACATTTTCTCGCTGTGAGAGCGCTGCCTGGGGTGATTTGTCTCTGTCTTTGGCCAGCTCAGTAAAAAAAGCATTCCTAATTAAGCCCCCTTGGTAACGACCAAAATAAATGTTGATGCAGTTTCACTATTACAAGAATGGTACACTATACCCGGCTATGTTTCTGGCATGTTGTCATAAGGATAACAGCGGCAGTGTCCTTTAGGTAGCTTAATAAAGCAACTTCCAGAAGGGAAACGTTCTAACTAGTTTAATGTCACATGCTTTTAAGTATCAGTAAAGGGATAGTTCACCTAAAAATGACAATTCTGTCGTCATTTATTCATCCTCATGTCGTTTTGGCTGAACTATGTCTTTAAGTTAACTTGTGAACTCTTGATAGTAGAAAAATACTTGTAATATTGATGATTTCTTTAATTCACTTACAGAGAAGGGAGATTTCATTGCCCTGGATCTGGGCGGCTCTAATTTCCGTATTCTGCGAGTGAAAGTGTCTCATGAGAAGAAACAGACAGTGCAGATGGAAAGTCAGATATACGAGACTCCAGAGGACATCATCCACGGCAGCGGATCACGGGTACATGACCAGTTCTTCATCTACCTGAAATCATAAACAATTTGTTGAAAATATGTGTAAAATTAGGTATATGAATTAATATTAAACAACGTAATCTGAATCGCAATATATTTGTGTTTTTAATATCATATAGTCTGTTGTACATGATTAGACGGTTTAAATGCCAATTTCTGTCATGAGACTCTAGATGGCGCATGCTGATGGGTCCTTGTAGAAAACTGATGATATTCACAGCGTTAAACTACTTGGTACAAGTTGATTTGTTCATGCATTCGCAGCCAATGAGCGTGCTGCTTTACATTTAAATGGCTGTTTAGCATTTACTAGAGCAGTTCGCAGCACGCTTTTAAAGTTCCTCTGAAACCCTCCACCTTCCCTAGCTCCACCTGTATAGATCTACTATGGGTTATTATATATGTTATTGTGAGCCTTTAAGACAGCAGTATGTCTTAAATACTTACAGCACTGTAACAGCAGTATTGCAGATACAGCAGTACTATATTGGCAGCAGCAAGTTCCAGCTTTGCAACAACAGCAGTAATCTAAAACAGCAGCAGCAATTCAGCAACAGCAGCATAGCAGATCTATTCCGTGAAGACCAAATACATTAACATTGTCATATCCATTACCATGCTAAAATCTTCTGAGAGTTGTCATGATAGAAATGGTGTTCTGATCTTTTGTCTAAGCCATCCAGCCATCCTTTTGTCTACAATCTTAATTGTCTCCATTTTGTACACACTCATTATTTCTTGCAGTTGTTTGACCATGTTGCAGAATGTCTTGGAGACTTCATGGAGAAACAAAAAATTAAAGACAAGAAGCTTTCTATGGGTTTCACGTTCTCATTCCCTTGTGCACATTCCAAACTGGATGAGGTAACAGAACATTAAATTCTATATGGTTTGCCAAGAAATTATGACACTTACATGATTTTATATATTTCTACTACTATGTGTCACAGATAAAGTTTACACAAATGAGATTTAGATTTTTTTTTATTGAATCCTGCTTACAAACTTATGACAACATTTTTTACTATTGTATTTTTACAGGCTGTTTTGCTAACATGGACAAAACGCTTTAAGGCCAGTGGGGTTGAGGGAATGGATGTAGTAAAGCTTCTAAATAAAGCCATCAAAAAACGTGGGGTGAGTGTAATAAAGTAATCTATTATTTTATGGGGGGTATACAGGTGGATATTCATTTTAGACTTTTTACTGAAGGATTTAATGGTGTAATAATTCACTTACAGGACTATGATGCAGATATCATGGCTGTTGTGAATGACACTGTGGGAACTATGATGACCTGTGGCTTTGATGACCAGCGCTGTGAAGTCGGCATTATTATTGGTAAAAAAAATTTCCTAATATCTCTCTATTTTATCAGACTTTGAAATGCACATCACATGACTTTAAAATTAGAACTGTAAATTTGTAATGCCCATTTGAATTAAGTAAATTAAAATTAAGTTGCTCGCAGCAACATTGTAAAATTATCTTCCCTCAGTGAACAGATGAATGGTGAATACCATAAATATATTTGATATATATTTAATATGCTCAATCAAAGCTTCTGGATTCTTGAACATCTGCGATGGCATATGCTGCTGTGATCCCTCAGGTACCGGCACTAATGCATGTTACATGGAGGAGCTCAGACACATTGACCTGGTGGAGGGAGATGAAGGCAGGATGTGTATTAATACTGAATGGGGGGCTTTTGGAGACGATGGCACACTGGAGGATATCCGAACTGAGTTTGACAGGGAGATTGATCGTGGGTCCCTCAACCCCGGAAAGCAGTTGTAAGTCACAGAACTTTAAAAGCTCTCAAAAATCTTAGCATATTTTATCAGAATGTTTGAAGAGGTAAAGGTGAATGTTTCTCTCTTTTCAGGTTTGAGAAGATGGTCAGTGGGATGTACATGGGTGAGCTGGTGAGGCTGATTTTAGTCAAGATGGCTAAGGAAGGCCTACTGTTTGAGGGCCGCATCACTCCAGAGCTGCTTACAAAAGGAAAAATTGAAACCAAGCATGTTTCTGCAATTGAAAAGTGAGTTGTCTTTCGTTTCATTATGATTATTATTAATTGGATAATGACCATAAAAGAGATTTAAAAAAAAAAAAAAAACACAGTTTGGTTCTGTCCTTATCAGCATTTTAAGGTATACTAAACATTCTAAAATACACATTAATTTGAATTTTAACTAACTGTTCAGATTATAAACAACACATTATGATCTTACTTTAATTTTAAAAATGTACTTTCTAATTTGAAAAATTGAATCACTGTCACTATAGTGGGCTGAAATTAAACAAATATTTCACCTAAAAAAATGTACTCAACCTCAGGCCATCCAAGGTGTAGATGAGTTTGTTTCTTCCTCAGAACAGATTTGCAGAAATTACAGCACTTGCTCACCAATGGATCCTCTACAGTGAATGGGTGCCGTCAGAATGAGAGTCCAAACAGCTAATAAAAACATCTATGTAATCCAAAAGTAATCCACATGACTTCAATAACTAACGCCTTATGTGAAGCTGTTTTAGAAACAAATCCATCGTTTTCTAACAAATCCATCAGTTTTTTTTTTTGTTTGTTTGTTAAAAATATGCAGCATTACACTTCACAAGACATTGATAGATAGACTGGAGTCATGTTGTGGGCTATTTTGATATTTTCAAATAAGAGTCTGTTTGGACTCTCATTCTGATGGCACCCATTCACTGCAGGTGATTCTTTGGTCAGCAAATGATGTAATGCTAAATTTCTCCAAATCTGTTCCAACAAATAAACAAACTTACATCTTGGATGACCTGAGGATAAATACCTTTGCAGCATTTTTAGGGGGTGGGAGTGGGCAGAGCTAGGTGAACTATTCCTTTCAAGCCAATAAATTATCCTTTATGACTCTAAAAATCATGATTTTTTTAAACCTTACAATAGTACCACTTTTTTTCTTTAGGAGCAAAGAAGGACTTACCAAAGCCAAGGAGATTTTGACACGCTTGGGTGTAGAGCCATCTGAAGACGACTGCATTGCTGTGCAGCATGTTTGTGCTATTGTCTCTTTTCGCTCTGCAAATCTAATTGCTGCCACTCTGGGTGCAATCCTCACACGTCTCAAGGACAATAAGAGCAGTCCGCGCCTCCGTACCACAGTGGGCATCGATGGTTCCCTGTACAAGATGCACCCACAGTGAGTATTACATTCAGATCATCAAATCAGACTAAATTCAGACTAAAACATGACTTATCAGTAATAGTATGTACCCGGCATGCTTAGTAAGTCCTCTCAGAGAATTTTGGGAATACATCTGCAGGTGCATGTGACACCCTGAGTGAGTGCTGAACCCTCTTGAGGGCTCTTCAGACAAGGGCGAGTTCTATTAATACACATTCAATAGGTTTCCATAGGAGCAGCTGTGCCTCTGTTTGTTGTGACACTATACTCACTGACCTTATATCTGGACACTAAATTGAACATTAAAAGCTTACAGAGAGACTAGTTGAAAGAGTGAAGTTCATAATTGATAACTGACATCACATGAATATCTATGCAATTCATGTCAAATATTTACAACAATTTACAAGTCTCTTTGAATGTCAGAATAGACAGTCTTTAAATAAACCTGAAAGACATAGCAGTGCTCTGTATTGCGAAGGAGATATGACTAACGTTACAGGACAGTGTGTTGCGCAAGAACGTTGTTCTTCAAATAAGCTGGACACACAAAGCCTTAAAACGCTTAACGGTTCAAATAATTATTTGTTGACATAACTCTTTTATTACACGACGCTTTGGAATACTCGTTTCCGATAGTTCAGTCTCCGCGTTCTGTTAAATTCTAAGTATTCTAAAGTAAAAGTTTACACGGAACGCTTTTTCATTATTTTCTTGTCCGTGACACCCATTCCGCGCCTGACGCGGAGTCCTAAAAACGCGGCATTCAAGTTAAAATTTTTAAACAAATTAGAAGCCATTCACACAGAACGCATTACTTTCCACTGAAAAACGTCATAATTCGTTTAAAAGGGTGAACTGAACGCCGTCCAGACACTGCCAATGATTCAAGATGAGCGCAACGGTCAAACACGTCCATCTAGCACATAAAAAACAGCATTTAGTTTCCCTCATTCCTAAAACGGGTTCTGTGTGAACCGAACTAAGGTCAAATGGTAAAATGACCGGTAAAGGTTTCTGACAACCAGTATCCCGTTTCACTGTCTACGTAGGCAGTATCTCAATAGCAGATATGTATAGAACAATGAAATGATGGAGAAATTAATATTTCGTAACACTGATACACTGTCAGTTACTTTGTGTATTTTTGCTCCTCCACGCTTGTGTTTCATTCCTGAACGAATGTGTTTCTGAATCGTTTGAAATGATTTATTGACTCGCTTCCTGAATGAATAACTTTGAAAGAATCGGTTGAATGAATCATTCAGTTAACCAGTCGCTTGTCGCCACCTACTGGCGAAAATGTAAGTCGTCAATGAGTCGTCAAAAGTTCACACCAGTAATATACAGACTGACTTTTAAATCCACATCCCCTGTTTCTGCCAGGTATGCCCGCCGGTTGCACAAAACTGTGCGTCGCCTGGTGCCGGAGTCTGATGTTCGCTTCTTGCTCTCTGAGAGTGGAAGTGGCAAAGGGGCTGCCATGGTAACAGCCTGGGCATCCCGGCTGGCCGATCAGACACGTCAGATAGCCGAGACACTGGCAGAGTTTCGGTTGACCAAAGAACAACTGCTGGAGGTGAAAAAGAGAATGAGAACTGAGATCCAGAATGGACTGAGCAAGAACACCCAAAACACAGCCACTGTCAAGATGCTGCCCACTTATGTGCGGAGCACCCCGGATGGAACAGGTAAAAGATCTACAGCTATACAGTGCATTTTCCTAAAAATAGGCAAGGAATCCTAGAAGGTCAATTATCCATCAGACATATAATCTGTTATTCCTTCACTAAAAATGCAGTGTCATAATTACATTTAGCAAAATGCATTCATGCATCAAATCCACCTGCTCCTCTGCTATAAATAAATGAAATTCCCTTTATCCCTGTTGAATTGCATCATAGTATAATCCCAGGCTTACTCAATACAGGCACATGACATTGTTTTGTATCCCTGATGGTGATTTAAGGTGAAGAATTTTAGAATTTGTACACATTTTTGTATGCTGCAGGATTCATGACTTCTCTGTATTTCTGTATTTTCTCTTTTATATAGAAAATGGTGACTTTTTGGCTTTGGATCTTGGAGGTACAAACTTCAGGGTGCTTTTGGTAAAGATTCGCAGCGGCAAGAGACGAACTGTGGAGATGCATAATAAAATCTACGCCATTCCCATTGAAGTAATGCAAGGAACCGGAGAAGAGGTGTGTGGTCATTGTGACGTTTTTGCACCTCATTAAAAGACTAGACATACACAAAAAGCATCTTTTGTACACAACCTAAAATATTCCACTAAAAATAGCTTTCTATTCATCAGAGAATCCTGAAAAATGTTAATCTGATAATAAAAAATCTTTTTGAGCACTAAATAGGCATATCAGAATGATTTCTAAAGGATCATGTGAAACTGAAAACTAGAGTAATGGCTACTGAAAATTCAGCTGTGCATCATAGGATTAGTGTACATACAATACTATGCTATGATATATGTTGTTTCATTAATTAATGACTACTTAATGGTTAATAACAACATGATCTTAACTTAATATCCAAATGATTTTTGACAGCAATAATTTTGACCTATACAATGTATTGTTGGCTATTGCTACAAATATACCAGTGCAACTTATAACTGGTTTTATGGTCCAGGGTCAAAATTGTGATACTATTTCACAATGCTTTAATGTATTTTAATCAGATTTATACAACCTTGCTGAGCATAAGAGATTTCAAAAACATAAAAAAATGTACTTTAAGTTTTGAATGGTAGTAGTTAATGGTTAGTAACACATTTTTATCTCTAAATAAAGGCAACATTTCAACATTAAATGATTTTAATTGCTGTTCCATACCATCTGCAGCTATTTGATCACATTGTGTACTGCATATCTGACTTTCTGGACTATATGGGGATGAAGAACGCCCGCCTGCCTCTGGGCTTTACCTTTTCCTTCCCCTGCAGACAAACTAGTCTGGATGCGGTGAGCTGCCTTTTTGCTTTTTCAACCTCATTTGCTGATCTGTTGAATGAGATCCTGATGATTTATCATGCTTTTATGAATACAGGGAATTCTGGTAACTTGGACAAAGGGCTTTAAAGCCACAGACTGTGAAGGAGAAGATGTTGTCGGCCTCCTGAGAGAGGCAATTAAAAGGAGAGAGGTGAGTTATGGCATACAGGCAGAAATGTGACAAGATGATACAAGTTTTTATAAAGTAATTCATTTTTAAATCTTGATCCTTGTGTGCTGAATGTTTTGTGTATCCTATACAGGAGTTTGATTTGGATGTTGTAGCCATAGTGAATGACACAGTGGGTACAATGATGACCTGCGCATATGAGGAACCCACATGTGAGGTTGGGCTGATTGCAGGTAAATACAATACAATGTATTATTCAGTATATCAAATGTGATTTTAAATTTAGAGGTACAATTATGTGTCTTACATACACATTTGAGTTAAGAGAACATGCTAAGATATTCATATGTGTGATTTTAGGAACGGGTAGCAATGCCTGCTACATGGAGGAAATGCGAAACATTGAGACGGTCGATGGAGTGGACGGCAGGATGTGTGTGAACATGGAGTGGGGAGCTTTTGGAGATAATGGCTGCCTGGATGACATCAGGACTCAGTATGATAATGCTGTGGATGATCTCTCCCTCAATGCCGGAAAACAAAAGTGAGCAGAAAAGAAAAACATGAAAATAAATTGATGCAAATGTTTTAAGAAAGCAAGTCTGGAAGAATTGGGCAGATGAGGAACCTGCTGTCTTTTGAAGGATGGTGTGCAATATTTCATATTTTTTGGCATATTTGAGATCTAAAAATTGAACGTTTTTTTTTTTTTTTCACTTTTAGGTATGAGAAGATGTGCAGTGGCATGTACCTGGGTGAGATTGTACGGAACATCCTAATTGACTTGACAAAGCGTGGCTTCCTCTTCAGAGGACAGATCTCTGAGACCCTAAAGACCAGGGGCATCTTTGAAACCAAGTTCCTTTCCCAAATCGAGAGGTACTACTCAAATTACATTGCTGTATTTCATCACAAAAACCAGACAGACAGAAACGCCTAAATAATACATCCTGTTTAGAAACATTTCAAATTGCTTAATGGTTGTTTCTTCCCTCTAGTGACCGTTTGGCGCTACTGCAGGTCAGGTCCATTCTGCAGCATCTGGGCCTGGACAGCACATGCGACGACAGTATTATCGTCAAGGAAGTGTGTGGAGCTGTTTCCCGCAGGGCTGCCCAGCTCTGTGGAGCAGGAATGGCCGCTGTTGTAGACAAAATCCGAGAGAACCGTAGTCTGGATCATCTGGATATCACCGTGGGGGTGGATGGCACTCTGTATAAGCTCCATCCACAGTAAGTACATGCAAAATAAATGCATTTTTTAATGTATTTATAGCTACAGTGCGTAAATGTGGTACCTGACTTATGCCTCTCTTTTCAGTTTCTCACGGATAATGCATCAGACTGTGAAGGAGCTCGCCCCCAAATGCAACGTCACCTTCTTGCTCTCAGAAGACGGAAGCGGGAAAGGCGCCGCTTTGATCACCGCCGTTGGGTGCCGTCTCCGCCAGCAAGAACAAAAGAGCTGAACCCTGCGTCGAACAAGCCCTCAGCTCCTTCTCTAGCTCTCTCGCAGAGCGTATACATTTCCACTCGCAGCTGTGACTCGGCTGTCATCCACCACGATCCGACACATCCTTCTGCTCATGCCCAGAGCTGTGATTTGACCCCTTTGCTTTGTATCTCACTTCTACATGTTCCTGTCAGCCTTTCTCTGTGTATGTCTCTGTGTGTTATTAGAGGTTGGTCAATCTGTGTCCACCCAAACTATATAAAGATGTTAAACTGTTGTTAAAGTATTTATGGATGTATATTGGAAAAAGGGAAAAAATGTAAACACATTACAAACATTAAAGTTAAGATATTTGACCAAGTATATGAAGATATTATTTATTTTATTTTTATATTTGATGGTAGACGTGACAGGAAATGGATACCTGAGGGGAAGAAGGTATTTTGTTGCGATTATGCCAAGCTGATTCCAAACCTCTGCGTATTGTCATTTGTCTGTGTGGCAGTTTGTGGTGTGAATATTGCAAAACATTTGAGGAACATTCGCTAACCATAACAGCCTCCTCATTGGTCACGGTCGAAGTGAGGAAGACAGGCAAGTTCAGTCTCGTAGTCACAGCTGCCTTCCTGATAATTCAAGCCCCTTATACTGGTCGCCGTACAAACGAACAAAGACAGGAAACCTATTGCCTTTGCATATCCACTTTCTCTGAAATAGTCTTACCCTCTCATTCCCGAAGAATTTAGCGGATTGTATCATGCGTATTGCTTTTGTCAGCTTTTTGCTGTGTGTGTATGCAGACCTGCGGGTTATCGGTACTGATTCCCAGCAAATGTCCTTCTGTGTGCCCTGGCTGGTTATTTGTGAGTGATCCTGTGTAGTTGATGTGAGTGAATCTGTGTAGTGGCTCAGAGATCTTCTGATGAATGCATGCCTTATTTGGTAACTGAGGTCTAGCATCCACTGATTTTGTACTATTTCATAGTTGCACTATATAAATAGATGTTCCTGGAAAAACCTATAGGAGAAAACCATAAAAATATTTTGATCAACTCAATTTGTGTTCTGTGGTGTCCTTCGCGGTTGCCCAAACACCGTAGCGTTTTATTGTTCTAGTATTTAGATCCTATGTGATTGTTTGTGCAATAAAAGAAATTCCTATTATATCTATCTTGAATGAATGTATTGACAGTTGATTTGCCAGGTGCCTGAACAAAATGGCTCAATTTTAAAGCGATCCTCCAATCCAATTTCTAATTGTTATAGTGAAAATGCTGGTTATTTTATTATTGATTTTTAAAATTGTCTTGCAGTATTTTTATTTACACACTTAGACATTAAATGGGCTACTGATATCACAAAAATCACAAATAAATAACGACTTTATCTTAAGTGAGCCAAAGGTGAGCCTTGCTTGATCAGAAGCTTAAAGGTGTAGTCAGACTATTTGCCTTATTTTTGTGACTACTTGGTACTCTTTTTTTTTCTTTTTAAAATATAATAATATAATAATATATACCTGGGTCATATTTGCGTACATCCTAATCCCTCTGTTCTATTTTACATTTTTGTATTTGGCAAAACTCTAGTAATGTAATGCACTAGCAATGCAGTAACTGTACAATATCCTTTACTCAGATTTCATACATTCATACAATTAAACAGATCCTAGGCACTCGTACAAAAGAAACAAACAAACAAATCAATAAAAATATCAATTACGCATTTCCCACTGCCATTATATGTGACAGCATAACAAACAAAATAGCATTAAATAGAAAACATACAGCTAAATTATTACACAGCTACATTTTAGAATTTCTTGGATGTTGTACTTGGGAAAAAAAAATACATATCAACTTTGAAATGAAATATCTCAAGGCTAAAACTCAGGCAAACATACTAAATTCTCTTTAATCAGTCAAGCGTATGGAAGTACATGCAGTTGTATATTAAATATAACACATGCTGTAAACACTGAGTACCACTGAAATGTAAGCTTGCTTGTCCATGTACAGTACAATTACAACTGTTTGGTTTTGTTTATATCTTAGCTAACCTATATACATAATATCTTCGACCACTATATATAATTAGGCAACGCATATTTCCCACCTAATTTTCCCAACGCTGTCAAATCAACCCAACGGTCATCGTCCTGCTTACACCTGACTGTATATCTCAAGCAATCCATACTCTTAAGTACAGATGCTCTGACCAATTAAATGCCGATTTTGCAGTTCTGTTTTTATATTTAGAGATGGCACTTGACATTTAACCAATATTTACAGCTTGAAACATTCATTGCTCAATAGTGATGCATGAATTAACATGGTAAACTGCTGTTCAGGTTTAGGGTCAGTAATATGTTCAATATTTTTTTATGTTCTTGAAAGTCTCCTTTATGCTCAGCCAGGCTGCATTTATTTGATCAAAAATACAATAAGAAAAACTGTTAAGAATGATCACATGATCCTTGCTCTGGAAACATTTCTTATTATTATCAGTGTTGAAATTGTGCTACTTAATATTTTTGTGAAAACCGATACATTTTTCAGGATTATTTGATGAATAGAAAGTCCAAAAGATTAGTATTATTTTAAACCTAATTATAAATGCCTTTATTGTTATTTTTGATCAATTTAATGCATTGTTTCTGAATATATGTATTCATTTCTTAAAAAAAAAATCTTTCTGACCCCAAACCTTTGAACAGTAGTATACAGTATCTACAAAATGAACTGATCTATACACACTAGGACTAGTACTTCAAACAGCAACACAGAAACAAATAAGGCTTGGTGCTTATGCCATAGGAGTAGATGAATACTCCACCTGTAAAGCCCATTATATCCACTATAGAGAACAATAAGAGGGAAAATCTAATTCTGTTGTGAGGTATTAAGTGCAAGTATGGTCGTGCTTGATTTTAATAATCGCCAACAGGAATGTTTTAAACCCTCATCACTGAAATGTTGTAGAATTCAGGCTTTGATTAGTTTGGATGTGGTGTCTTCTGGTTCACTTGCATGATTACGGACCACCATACTGGTGGTCTCAGTGCGATAACTGCGTCTCATGTGAAAGGTTCTCATGTGCTGCAGCTCCATGTTGTCCTCCTCAGAAATCTTGACGAGGGGGCACCACTGGAACGCTTTGCGAAAACCTGAGCGGAATCTAAAGAAGGACAGCAGGTGTTAGATGTTAACCTCCTGTGCTTTAAGAATAGGACTAGGGATCACTAACTGACATCAGTGAAAATGCTGTACTATATATCGATGTTCATGTGTTTACATCAAATGTTTTTCTACTTCTTGCGATGTAATGTGCATGTACCTTTGGTTTAGACAGCAGTAAATGATGGGGTTGTACATAGTTGAACTCATGGCCAGCCAGAAGATGGACAAATAGACCTGCTGGATGTAGTGCTGCTTATAAATGTCCCTGTTGAAGCTCCCCAGGATGAAGTAGATGTGGTAGGGAAGCCAACATACTGCAAAGGTCGTCACCACCACTATCATCATCTTCACAACCTTTATTATATTGCAAAAATGGCATGAATCTTTTTTTTTTCTTTCAACACAAAGAACTATAATCACCAATGGAAAATCCCTCTGGAGAGGCTTATTATTATGGAGGACACAAGAAAGAAAAATGTGAAAGGAATGAAAAATCTAATTTCCTGTTCTGCCAGAAGAAAAGCGTTCTGTCACCAGGCAAGGTTTTACCATTGATTTGAAAATTCTGTGGAACATTTTCTCATGATAATACACTTTTTTTCAGATGTAGCTAACAATGCAACTATTTAGAGTTTAGAAACATGACAACTGACCTCATCTGAGTGTGCATGTGGGCACATGGCTTAAATTGGTTAGGTGACTATGCAGAGAAACTGGAATGAATAACAAAATTTCTCAAGTAAAAACTAGCATCACTTACCTTGCGTTTGGCCTGCATCTGGTTCTGGTAGTGGTCCGATGCTTCTCCAGGGATCTCGCTGCCCCATAGCCTCAATCCAACCAGGCTGTAGGTCACCAACATCACCAGCAGAGGGAGCAAGTAGATCAGGATAATCACAGCAATCTGATACCTATGAGATCCAGCATCACTTCATGAGTCAAATCGACATAAATCCAATTTTTTGTTCACCTGTCATTTTTTTAAATATATAAATCACATGTTATGCCTTTGATGGACATTAAAATATTTGAAAAGTGATTAAGTGTTCAACCTCATGTAAATGTTATTCGAATTGCAAAAATAGCATATATACTTTACCATCTCTCTCATAGGTATTACTGGATAATCAAAGGAAACTTATTAACAATTTTCTTGTCAGTAAAAACTGAGCAAAGCTACTTTTGTGGATCATACAGAACAAAAGGATACTTTTTTGTCTACTTTTCTTACGAGAGCTGATGTTTCCCTCCATAATCGTCAGGCCATTCCACCATACAAACAGTCCGAGGGAAGTAGAACTTGGTGCTGGCGTAATAACACTGAGGAAAAGCCAGTGAAAAAGCCACGGTCCAGATGACCCCGATCAGAACTTTAGTAGTAGTGGAGGAGAGCCTGGGCTTCAGAGGGTGGATTATAGCCATATATCTGTGGATTTCAGCCAACAATATCTTAATGAAAGTGAAGGTATGCCTTTAAATGACAGGCTACCATAATTTGATATATATGAATAACAAAATGGAAAAGCTGGCAACGCCACTTTGTTGACTTTCCCTTCTATTACTATTCAGTGCATTACAGCGCTTTTTGGAAGGAATTTAGCGCATGCATAATGTATCACTGGAGCAAATCCAGAAAGAGAGGATTGATTGGTTGCGTTATTTCTCATGCTTAATTATTATAATCTACTAGTTGGTCACTAAATCAGACTCTTATTTATCAGAACACTATCCACTCTCAGCGCGAAGTCTCCCTACCCATTTTGCGCACGAGTCACAGGGTCAACTGGAATCGATTATCCTATCACAAATGCATTATTTGCGCGCAGTAAATGGACTTTCAGGGAAAATAAATAGGCACGCGCACAGGTTAATTACATGTTCGGGGACGTTGCGCGCTCGAACTAAATGCGCACAGGTTCTTAGACCCATTGAAAGCTTAAGTGTGGGTCCTAATCAATTCACCATTTTTATTGAGTTTGCATGAGTTTTTAAGCGCTTTTCTCAACACTTTTAAGTAACCATGACAATTGCATATAAAAATATGAGTTGGGCTATTTATCATTAAAAGGGGCCAAAATGAATACTAAACTAAGATTTTTTTTAATTAAATTTTAATATTAAATAGAATTAATTTTGACCGTCTATGGAAGATTGGTGGAGGTGCACAGATAAAAGGTTTATACTTAAGCATTCGAGTTGATGGATTTAATGCAATTTTCCTCTGTGTACAGTGACAAAACCTAAAATTTGGTCGAATTAGGTTTCTATCCCTGCTGGGAAAAATAGCTCTAACCAGCTTCATCAAGGTCTGTTAGGTGGATACGAGTCCACCTGATTCATCATTTAGTTCAGCTTGGACCAGCAAAAACATGTAAAACCAGCTGGCATCAGAAGGGTAACAGATCATATACAGTATAACCTCATCTATGTTTTATCACGGGAGCTTACAATCTCTAACTGATTTATGGCATGGTTAATGTCATGTTATCATAATAGTTTGATGATTAATTATCCTACTCCATGGAAAGATGTTATGGTAAATTGAAAAACAACTAAAAATCTTTATATTATTAATATTATTAATATATTAAATGTATATATTGTACTGTAGTAATAACCACAATGATTTTCAATGAAGTGCTTTGTTGTCTGCTTACCTGTCAACAGCAATAGCTGCCATTGAATAAATGCTTGAGAACATTGCTGTTATTGGGAAGAAGTTTTGAAATTTACAGTATCCCAAACCAAAATACCAGTCATTGTGCAACGCATACACGAAATTAAAGACGGTGTTAAAAGTTGCCATAGATGCATCAGAAAAGGCGAGGTTTACAATGAAGTAGTTGGTGACTGTCCTCATGCGTTTATGTGCCAGAATGATCCAAATAACAGTGACATTGCCAACGATAGACACAATTACGATTAAAGAGTATGCAATTGCCCATAGTGCCACCTGCCAGTCCGGCTGCTCGAATAGATTGGTGGAGGTTTCGTTTCCATCTTCCTCGTCGTAGAGAAGAGATGTTGAAAGGGGGTCCAAAGTGGTATCCATTGTATTTGTCCGCAATCACAGGTGATAAATCAATCTGTATGCTTATTCCAGTGGGTGACTCACTCTGCTGTCTCTACGACATGGTAAACTTGTGTATTTTAGACCTTTGCAGCAGTTCATTTTCCAAACTGAGTGTGGTCAGTGCGCCTCGTGTCCAAACCGCCTGCTGAAGTGCGTTATTGCGCCCGAAGGGATGATATAGCACTGGAAACTGAAGGAATGTGTGCCAAGTGTTGGAGGTGTGTCGAGTCCAATGCAATGACGTTGAATGAAACACTTTTGCCAGCGCGCATTGTGACGCACAGCATCCTACACTCCTTCTACTAAAAAGCTGGCAAAAAGAAAAATATTTAATTTGCATGCATTTGTCGCGTTAATAGTGGACAGCTTGTTGTCATTAATAATTGCCAACCCCCTGTAGCGCACACTAATGGAAATATGTCACAGTTTAGAGCATGTTTGAGGTCTGCTGTACTTGTTCTGCTGAGACGTTGCTTGGATACCCCTCATTTCTCCAGTTGTGTGAGGTGATATTTGTTCGTTTTGTCAGAGCAGCAGGTGGAGGAAGTGGAGAGCGAGTTAGTGTTCATTACTCTTATT
>SCHK01436293.1:502-11583 GCA_004124795.1 Poropuntius huangchuchieni | reverse complement strand
ATTTTTTTTTTTTTTTGGTTGTTTTATTGTACAAATATTAATTTATTTTGCATCTAATTGTTATTGTAAATGTGTTTTCGATATCATTATTACGAAATATATAGTAATATAATGTTATGAAATAGTCTTATGAGAAATATCCAAGTGCGGTCAGATATGGATGCATGATATGTTTTGATCATAACATTTATCAAATGAGATCAGTGATTTTTTAAATGTATTTATATTTATATTGGCATTCTAATGTATTTTTTTTTTTTCAAACCTTTCAATTTAGATGCAAATTATTTTCAGTGTTCATATTTGTACAATAGACATTTATGATTGTTATTTTACCTAATTATGCATGTTTATCTAATTCTTTTTCTGAGCACACACAAACTCTAGAATTCTGTAGAATTCCCAAAGTATCATTACAATCCATTGATTAGTGACTCTAATTGGAGTCTCATGTTTTCAAGGACAGTCTAATTATAAAGACTTTTCATCTGTTTTTTTTTTCTCTATAGCAGATCTAAAAATAAATAGTTGTCCATGCTGTAGGTATGCCTTAATTCACTTTTAGTACATGTACTATTTTTAATGTTTTTTTTTTTTGTTTTTTGTTTTTTAATAATATTGTCAATTCATCAGTAATTCATCAGACAAGCTTAACATAAAAAATAATCGATGCATCCATATGGTCAGATATTATCATTGTTTTTATTCTTTATTTTTTTTCAAATTCATTTAATCTGTGTGAAAAGTTGGCATGCATTTCAGCTCTGCAAATGTGTTTCGTGTGTTATTTGAACCGTTTTTGTCAGGATGGTTCTCTTGATCATAAAAAAAAGTAGTAACAACACGACTCGCTGAGCTTTTGCCTTAAATCGAGAGAATCTCATCAAACTTTTCCAAGAGATTGTAATTTTTCATCGGGTCGACATCCGGCTTCTCTGAGAAAAGAGCATTTCCATCAGCCCTTTCTTCACGAATGGCCGGTGAACTACACTATGAGTGTGGGCAGTGTAATCCTGTTTGAAAGGTCTGCGTGTGTTCCTGGTTGGACGTCTGGCGTTTTGGGTGGGCTCTGCATGGGACAGCAGGTATCCTTAATCATGTTACGGGGTGTGGGGTGTATTTTTGAGAAGGGGTTAGCTGGCAAGCTCCCATCCCAATTTCATACTAAATGGTCACACACCAGGTTTGATTAGAGAAGGCAAGCCTGAGGTACCCAGCCCCGGTCCATTGTCATAGTTTCTGTCAGTGGTGCAGAGCGGCAGGTCTGTGCATTTAAACCGACCGCGCTGTCTGACCGTAGTTATTCTGTTGAAGGAATTATACACTCCATTTTCTGCAAGGTTTACGTAGAAATGAATAAGCATTTTGACTGTGGCAACCTGTGTGATTAGATTCAACTTTTTCTCAAATTAGTCTAGAACACTTGAATTCTTTCTTTTTTATATATATATATATATATATATATAAATGATGTGAAGTGTCCCTTAATAGTACATTTATTATATACATATATTCTAGTAATTAAATATTTAGCTATTCACCAATGACTCTAAATGAAGTTATCGCAATATATTTATTAATATATTTTGTAATAGTTAGGACAGTATTCTCCCAGAGTGAGTTAAATCTGAATATTGTGTCTGTTCCTCTGTGATTATCTTCACCACACGAAGATGCAGCGTTGTCCCGGAAAACCTCAAGTCCAACATCTGTGTTTGTTTTCGCAGGTGCTCATTTGGTTTGATGCGAACGTTTTTTCAATATAGAATATTTGTGTGGGCTGTTTTCAGACAAAGTGTAGTGGAAAAAGTCCCCACACCCACTAGCCTCTGTCGTTAATTCCACGCACCGAATATATTTGTTTTTCACAGAATTATTCAAATGCGATGACAAGATGGTGCTCGGAAAACAGAAAATCATGTTTTGTTTTGTTTTTTTAAGAAGAGGAATTGAGACCACAAAAATTCATGTTTGATTTTGTGCATCCAGAGGTGAGAGTGGCACTGTGACGTACTATCTATATGATGCCAAAAATGCTGAAATGAGTTATGTAGGTAGTGTAGAATGAATATGAAGCGCATTATTTATTCACACTCAGGCTAATATTGTAATTTGTGTTAAAGCCAATTTAAGTGTAATCCAAGCCAGAATATTATGGTTAAAATTCCTGGCTTGTGCATACGATTGTTTTTTTTTATAGTCTGGCTTGATTATCATTCTGTGGTACCGGCCCTCATAAGTTGTGTCTCTGAGCGGGGGGAAACTTCAGTGAGGGAGGAAAGGTAATTGCAATTACCAATAAAAATCATTATAATTAAGCAGTCATTTAATATAAAATCAAATTATTGCCTCAGCGACAGAGGACGGAGGCACCCCAGTGAGACCTGATTAATTTTTTTTCTCTCCCTTTCAGCACAACTGTAACTTTTAAATCACCCTGCGTCTTTGGGTGGGGTGTTTGGGTAAGGGGTATTTATTAAAATTGAGCCAATATGATGATTACCTAACTGTTTGGAGTATTTATTAGACTGTAGACTATTAGTTTATAGAATATTAATGTAATTTCATTAGAGTGATGCAAAATGAAGCGGGAAAATTTTGAATTTTGTGGCCTCTTCAGTAAGTTGGTCTGTACAAACCAACTTACATACAACACAACTAGCAAATTACAACAACTGCTATATGTATATTTATATAACCGCTAACAACCGACTTTTGAGAGATACCTGATTTTATATGAAATATTAATGTACAAACGTAGAGAAAAACTTTATTTTAATGTCCTTGTTACACAAGATCCATGTTATTGCTATAGTAATGAATGGCAGTAAATTATGTATATAAGCAACTAATACTAAACTTGTTAATAGTAATACTAAGTATTTATTTCTGTAAATATGTTGTAATAAAGACACATTAAAATAAAGTGTAACCCAAAAGTAAAATTAAATAGCCACTATATTCATCATATGTGCTAACGATATTCAAAAATTATAAAAAACTGTTTTTTTAATTTTATTTTATACTGTATTCTGTATTACTTTCCAAATTGATATTCACTTATTTAAATATTCAATATCTACTCCAAAAATTCTTTTATAAGTTTTGAAACTATAGAAAAGCTATATATATAAAAAAAGTATCATTGGAAAGTCATATTTATGGTATATAGTTTACTTTATTTTAATGGACATGCTGCCTTATTTGTTTATCTCATTTATTTCTCTTTGCTCGTAACTATACTGATCTCTCCACTTGAGTGGTGAGGTGTTTGTGTGTATATAATTTTATGCCAGTCGGTCTGTGTCTCACTGTTACTAATCTCTCAAGCCTTCTTAACTCCCTTAGGGACCTTCCGGAAAACGCCACCTCACTATTATTAGGGTCTCTTTTGCATATTAAGGGAGCTGCTCTCAATTGTGTATGTGTGAGGGAGAGAGTGAAAGTGCGTCAGTGTGCAGCAAGAGCTTTCCTTTTTGTTGCGCCAACTGTTAAACTGAACTTGTGACATCAAAAACAACTTCATAACTACGTTTACTTCTCTGGTACAACTACTGAGAGGCAGACAGAAGGAAAGAAAGAAACTGCATAAATCAGACATCTATTAACGCTGCCTTAAGAAGCCATATTTACCACAGTTTGTGCATTGTAACTATTATTTGTAGCAAGAGTGTAATAAATTTAGGAACCGTGATTATGGTTTTTCTTTTAATGCCATGTTTAAATTATTTTTATGTTAAATTATTTAATACAGTATTTAATTTTTTTATTTTTTATTTATATGATATTAGTCAACTATTAATGCGCCTCCAAAATTATATAAAAAATATGCTACTTTTTTCTTTTTTTTTTTTGATACTTGAAGAATTTTGTATAATATTATTTATTTATTTATTATATGTTATAATAGCATTGGTCATTTAATAACACTCCTTTTTATAAACAATATTTGCTATAGTTCTTCCATTGTAACTATTGAGTTACCTGGTATAGTTGCCATTAAGGTTTAAACCTCAAAAATGCTTGCTGTAGCATATATCCATGCTAGATTTGTTTCGTATTGTGAATGATTTTAAGATGTTTTATTGTTATTCATTGAAGGCTTTGAAAGGCTTCTGTCCGCATAGATTTTTCTATATTTCATACAATAATACAAAAACGTATCAAATAATCCTCCAACATGCAGAAATAATGAAACCCGCTTTCATCTGCTGGGATTTTAAGCTTGAAAATTTCTGGTCGTAACTCATAATGACATGGAGATGTAAAGCTTTGAGTTTCTTTTGCTATCTACGGCCCAAGCTTACAGTTGGTTTAGCTGTGAGCTGTGATAGCTGACGCTGGAGCGGAGAACCTGGCTGTGTAGATTTTGGCTTCATTGGTAGAATAAGGCTGATATGTTCATGGGGCGACAGTCAGGAAGCCATTTTTCTCATATCGTTTCACCTCTTCTTCTATTTACTGTCGCTGCGATTGCTGCATACGCCAGACATATTGCCAGTTTATCTTTTCACTAAAATCCAATAATGTTTTTGCTAGCTATCATCCTCATTATCACACAAGCAGTGGTTTGTATTATAATATTATATAAGATGAAACCTATACATTTCGTAAGGTAATAATAGCTGTGACAGCAGAAACCCTGTTTANTTTGTATTATAATATTATATAAGATGAAACCTATACATTTCTTAAAGTAAATAATAGCTGTGACAGCAGAAACCCTGTTTAAAAAAAAAAGGTTTACTTTGCATGAAGAATGAGAATGTGAGAATTTATTTTATAGGCGTTGTTATATTTATTTGTGTATACGGATATATTTTTTTAATCTTTTTTTAAAAGGTCTATTTAAAATTCAGCAGCCTGGTATTTTTATTGATTGTTTGATTGGAGTTGTCCGCTCATTTGCCAATTGGCAGATCTGTTAAAGCTGTCATGAAACAAAAAATTTATACTGTTTTTCCTTCTCTATTGTGACACATATCTGTGTGAATCTGCTTTTCAAATGATTTGACTGGGAATTGTCCACTGGGAATTGATTGGATCATTGGATTGTTGTCATTTAATCGTTTCATGTGAGTGAAAGCTGAAGTCTTTCATAATAGCATTGCTATATTCCATAAAACATAGTCTGTTTTGACTTTAACCACCTGTACAATCTGGTGTATGACATTGACTTTATAACTGCCTTTAGTTTATCTTTTTTTCTGAAATGGACAGAACTTAAAATTGAACTTAAAATCCATATCTACCAGCTTTGTGGCTTTTAGTCTATGTCTGTGAGCTTTAAGACAGTAGTGTCCTCTCAGCATACTAGTTAAGATATACACATATCTTCTTTTATGGAAAATGGAACTATTGACTCATCTTCTACTCTACAGATTTTTGTCCAATCAAATGCTCACTAGAGAATGTCCCTCCCCTCAAATACCACCTACCTCTGACTAGCAAATAACGATTAATGGCTTTGACAGAATTAACGCCTATTGGCCATCATTATGCACAATCCATCAACGCAGAAAAAAATAATACGCTTGTCAAATGATTTCACTTGGAGTTTGACAAATGGCTCCTATCCCACAAGTCTCTCTTCTCTGCTTCTCTCTGGTTGATTTCCAGATGGCATTTTGCACCTATGAAGCTCCATACGAAAGCAAGCAAAGAAAATCTGAAAAAGCTGACTTCCCAAAGCGTTTTTTATTTTTGTTCTACCGTTTGGCAATTTCTCACTAAAACCTGTGATAATTAAGACATTATCTAATAGTTTGAAACTCTTAATTGCTCAGGAGATGTTTTGACATTTCACACAAAAACTATATCTAAAAACCTTACTTAACCCATAGATGAAAATTCTTTCAACATTTATTCACCATTGCATCGTTCCAAACCTGTACACATTTCTTCCTTCTTTTGAACAGAAGATATTTAAAAAAAAAACATGCTTTGGTCCCCATTAACTGTAATTGTATGGACAATGACAGTAGAAACATTGTTCAAATCTTCTTTTGTGTTCCACAGAAGAAAAGGATGTGCGGTTTGTGAAATGAGGGGGAGTAGATGATGACAGACTATTCATTTTTGGATACCACTAATATCAGTACATTCAATTGTCGCCGAGTCTTTGTGTACCATCAGCACACAGTAATGCCCTGCACCCTTCAGAGTATTCACTCCTCTAGAGTGAGTAGGGCAAAGTAACACTTACTTTTGAATGGATTTTGCTGTCTATCTGTCTATCTCCTTCTTCCCCTTGCTCTCTTCCTCTCTCTCGTTTTCCTGAAGTGCGGTGATCAATAGTAATTGGGTTGCCGCTGCTGACCAGCTTAGTGGCCCGCTGGACCAGCGGAAGGAGAAATGGAGAGTGTTTACGAGGTACTGAGCGTGACTGACTTTCCTCCGCAAATCTCTCCATATTTATTCAGCATTAGGCCTAATCTAAAAATCTTTCTTTCTCAACCCCCTGTTTTATAAATATATTTTTATTTTCCGCTTCTTTCCCTCTCTGTCTCTGTCATGCACCAAAGCGAGAGAGAGAGAGAGAGGGGTCTGAAATGTAATCCTTTTTGAGGCTAAACCACCGGTACTCTTTGATGGCATATTTAATAGATTTTTCCCATAAAGGCTTTGCCTTAAGTGACTACATTCAAATAGAGAGGTATTAGTGAGGGCATTAGGCATACGTTAAGGTGTATTAAAGAAACCTCCTGTTGTTCATATAAATACGTTCAATTCAATTTGCAGATCCCTTTGGGTGTAATGGGATTTTCTGATGTATGGTGCAAGGGCATTTTAGGGTTATATATTCACCTTACCTGCTGTTTTGTAGAAGTTACTTTTTAAACAGAAATGCACACAAGCTCACTTGTTTCTTGAAGATTAGCATTTGCTGAATTTCTGAATGGAAATGCCAGTGCTTAGATCGGAGCAAAAGAATAGTGTTACATTTTTTTAAAGTAAGATTCAATTTTTGGCTTTGGAGATGCTTTCCATATGCTGTTGTTTCTATCATTTATACACGACAGTCATCATGTAATTACAGCGATAGATTTTGAATGGTGAGTATTTAAATAATGCAAGCTTTTCTTGAAAAATACTTTATAAAATCCATATTATTTCCAAAGTTTGAAACAAATGTTGGAATAGAATGAAGTAGTTTGAACTGTTGAGCAGTTTGGCAAAAAAAATAAAAATAAAAATAAAAATAAACATATATATGTGTATATGTGTTTGAGGAATAAATCCAGTATTATTTTGACACAAAAGTTGTATATAATAGTAAGCTTTCACATGTACTACTTTAAAGAATCAAAAAACACCATGGAAAATTAATGAATTTAGTTTGTTGGAGCTAGGGTCAAAAATGCCACCAGAAGTGACAGAGATACCATAAAATGTGGATGGAATCACAGAATCCTGTAATTTAATTAAATTAATTAAATGGAAATTGCTATATATAACTTGGAATTTCATGGAATTTGTCAAATTTTGAATGAATAAGTCAAAAGTAGGGCTGCAAAATTGATCAAATTTAAATTGCAATATATGGACTAGTGGACCACAAAAAGAAAAAATAACTTTTGTTTTACTGCACATATGAGGACATGAACACATGAATTTCATCTACAGAGTTGCTCTTCACAGAAATTTGACGGTTTAATTTAAGAAAAGCTATTGTCAAGTACACACAGACTCGAAGGTCTTCACTGCAACTTTCTACAATAAAAGTTTGGTTTAACTTGAAGAAATTATGACAGAAATAAAGCCAAGAAAATAAAGAAAGCATCTGAGAGAAATCTAACACTAAATCATTAGGGTAATGGGGTAGTGTGTGCAAAATGCACAATTTGAAAAAAAAAAAAAGTAAAACATTTCACAGGGCTCTAGATATTTAAAAGGATAAAATCAGTATTCTCATCTATACCCATCTTTTTATGGGTTTAAAAACTGTAGTAACATTTTAATTAATTGAAGAGCAATCCAAATACTTGAATTTTAAACATTAAAAGTGAAAAAAAAAAATGTCCCCAAAATTTTCCATTGGAAGGATGGATAGAGCCGAGAGAGCAAGATACTGTGATCTGAGGACCTACCCCGGCCT
Source organism: Poropuntius huangchuchieni (assembly GCA_004124795.1). Classification (NCBI taxonomy): domain Eukaryota; kingdom Metazoa; phylum Chordata; class Actinopteri; order Cypriniformes; family Cyprinidae; genus Poropuntius; species Poropuntius huangchuchieni. The sequence continues at coordinate 3,485 of SCHK01436293.1, read as the reverse complement.
ATCGTTATCATATTAAACACACATTCAAATGGGCTTGTCAGTTGGGTTTTCTTTTGGATGTTATTACCTGTCAAAGGCTGAGAAAAACAAAGTCAGATGGAGGGATGACTAGAGTGAGAGATGGATGGGTGGAGAGATGAATGGTTTCTGAGGAGTAAATTTAGTCCTACCTGTCATCGTATGCAAACCATTTTATCTTTTCATTGCAAATATGCATTAATTATCACTGTAAATAGATGTATATGTTGTGAAATTTTACTGAATATTTAAGGATGCTAAATAAAAAACAACATCAAACAAAAGCCTTCCTCTAGTAATCTGCATAGTCTGACTGTATTGGAGGAAAACAGCTGAAATGGGCGAACCAACATAATGAATAAACAAGAGCTCGGAATAACAAGAGAAGACCCGATAAATGAGAATTACGAGCGGGAGAATGAGCTAGAAGGAAAGGGAGGAATGCCCTGGGGAAGAGAGTGAGGTGAAGATGGACAGGCAAACCCTCTCGTTACACCTTCTCTCTCTTTCTCTGTCGCTTCCTTTGCCCCCCCCCTTTACCCCTCTTTCACCCAGCCATAGCCCCGCCATCTGTCTTTCCCCTTCCCTTCGCCTCCGCGCCTGACATCTCTCAGCCTTTTTTAATCTCTTTTTGTTTGATGGAATTTAATGTGACTGTATAAAAATTAGACATATCGTCTCAGTCTGCGTTTATTAGTAACGCTAAGCTATAGTAATGAAACTGAAATCACCCTTTAGAAAAATTACTTTGGTTTTATTACAGTGAGTAAGACTAAATAATAATGGTATTTGGACAGAATTGTTCATGCTAATTCATACTAAATAATCTGTTAGGGAACTGAGAGAGGAACTGCGATTTTTTTTTTTTATTGACACTTCATCTTAGTATTTTCTAAAGAAAAACTATTTTTATTGAAACTATTTAATTAAAATATATATTTAATATTTGAATGTTCTGATTTCAATACACAGAAAATACTACAACAGTTTTTTCTTCAAATAAAGAAATAAAAGTAGGTGTTGGCAGTTATGCATTTACTGTAAGTTTGTGAGGCAAACTAACATTTATTGTAAGTGGGTTTTGTCAATTTTGTTGCGTTGTTTGCAGTTTCAAGAATTAATTATGATGTATTTAACTAGGAGCATTCCAATAACTATTCTATTTATTTATTTAATATATCTGTGGCTATTATGGTCTTGCTACAAATAAACTGTGGCGACTATTATTGTTGAATTATTGTTTTATAATCACTTTATGATCAGTTTCTCTAATAACTAGTTCTAAATCTAAAGATAAATGTGTCTTTTTATGCTTCCTGTTTACCAACAGGGGATTTCGATTTTTGTTGAAGTATTCATTGATGCACCGTTTGTGGAAACGCCACATTTGTAGTGTTTGTTTCAATGCAACGGTTATTTTTACGCGTGCTGCCTGCTGTCAATCTGGTGGAACTGAACCCCACCCAAACTCATATTTTATTCCAGGTTGTCCGAGCTGAACAGTGCAGTCCTCCCAGACCCCCCCGTGGACTTTTTCTTGGATCTCTTGTGGGAAGAGTAGAAATAATTCCTATTGTCTTTCATTATAATTCAAGACTGAGAGATATCGTTTTTAATAATGCCAGCTTTATGTTTCCTAATCTAATTTGTGTGGTTATATTTAATGCGTGTGTGTGTGTGTGTCTTCTGTTCCCACCTGTTTTATATCCATCCTATATTGTTACCACTTTTGCTAAAGTCCAATGATGGGCTATGGGCAGAAAAGAAAAAAAAAACAAATTAGAATCTTAAAGCGCTATTATTTAATTACCCCAATGGCTATGGATTTGCTGTGTGTGTGTGTGTGACTGAAGAGGGCGATAGAAAGGGCAGGATTATTCTGCTTTTTCAATTTACAGAAGCCCCACTGCCCACACACACCCCCTAACACCCCAGACCCGTAACATACACACAANAAGCCCCACTGCCCACACACACCCCCTAACACCCCAGACCCATAACATACACACAAACACACACACACACACATACACACACTTCATCAGCCCCCCCCAACCGCTGGAAGATAAAACAGCATTATGGTAAATTCCACTTAATGACAAATTTTTAATTTGCTGAACACGGCTGTCTCTCGCATCCCTTGTGTGTGTGTCTGTGTGTGCGCGTTCACGTTTTAGTGAGTGAGTGAATGAAAGGGAGGCCTAATTACAGTGTGGGTTGGATGGGAGGAAGAAAAGCCCTCCTCTCCTCCTATCACGGCGATAAGGGAAAGGGAATGTAGCCGATTAATGATGGTGTTTATCTCTTTTCATATAATAACAATCATGAAAAGTCGATCTGCCCCTCAGCCTGATAGAAAAACACTCCCAGAGGAGAATTTTCATCAGAATGAAATTGAAGTCGCAAGCTACTGGTTTTATTAAGTATTTCATTTTTCCTTCTCGTATGTTTGTGCGCACATGAAGGAAAACTGAAGGTTTGGAATATTAAGTCTGCTTGTTGTGTGATGGGGATGTTTCCACGGTCATTTCAATTTAAAATGTTTTTTTTTTCCCAGGCTGTGGAGACTCTACGACTCTAGTCTGAGTATTCATTTTTCTTTTAGATGTAGGATACGTTCACATAGAATATACACCAATATTTTAACACTGCGGTGATTCTGATCTGATTTAAGAGCCCCTTTTACCACACTTTTTCAAATAGCAAACCATATGTAATGCATGTTTTGGAGTAAATATCGAACTGACATTGTGAAACACTGCTGACTAGTAATGATATATTCAAAGTTTTCTGATACAAAGAGCTTTGCATTTGTAATAGACAAAAACAAACCGAAAGTTTTTTTCACAGGAAATTTCGTGCTTCAAACATGAATGTAATGAGCCCCTTTAACCACACTTTTACAAACGTCAAGCTATATCCACCAGCAAAACAGCACACTATAAAATTGTAGACAATTTACATG
>SCHK01436242.1:0-12819 GCA_004124795.1 Poropuntius huangchuchieni | reverse complement strand
TATATATATTAGTTACTATATAACCTGGTGTTAAGTATACAGTCAAATAACCTGATGAGTACTGTATAGCATGAAGAAGTGACACTTACTAATAACATATACATGCTATTACCATTGGATTACATAAATCCCTATGAGCCATCAAATAAGAGGGTCTCCATCACAATTTGTTATATGAGCAGACACTCACCTCATAGAAACAGAATGTTCAGCTGTAAATGTATTTTGAAACAGATATTCTGTTGCCCACTTATTTACAGCTGGAAAATACCAGCATCAAAGATAGCACCAGTTGTGTCATCGGCTTGTTTCTGTTCACTTCTGAGGTAGAAAACAAGTAGGATTTTGTATTTGTGTGTTTATTTCTCACTGGCTTAATAATGACAGGGGCAAGAAAGAGTCTCTAAGTCCCTGCAGCGCCACATTTTTAGCTGAATCATGCTAATAGATGTCACGCTAACCTTTAGGTCTGCAGCCCACAGAACTGTCTGAGTGATGACTATACTTCACAAATGTCAAAAAGTAATTTTTCTGTGCAAGTGTTACAGCACTTCTCAGGAAATATTAGATATTTGCATTAATTAAGTAGGATTTGTTTTCAAATTATATTGACTGGTTCATTTAAATGGAGTATTATAATATTTACATTAAAAAATTCAAAAATGATGTCAAAATGCCCGTCTAAGTTAATATCCTAGCAGACATAGTCGGTTGAATGTATAGAATCCTTGCATTGCCTTAAATTGACAGAACTTACACTTACTACTCTTGACTGAATAGCTTCTGTAACTTTAATCAGGATTCAGCTTTAATTTAAATATGCAATGTTATTTTACATTTGATTACTTTATTCAATGTTGTACCTATAAACTAATATTAGACCAACCTAAAAAAAACAAACTAAAATATTTTATTTGTATTTTTACTCTATTGGATTTGTTTGCTTGTAGTTAGATTACTTGTTAATATTTTCTTTATTTTTATTGGACAGTATAGTTTCTTCCCTAAACATAGCACATACTGGACCGTACCGAAACTGTGACTCTAAAACCCTGACACAAACTGAGTAATTTGAATCATTATACCCTTAGTGGACACTATTTACCTTTACAGTATGGAAAAAAGCAGCTTGGACATTCAGCTAAATAACTCCTTTTGTGTTCCACAATAGAAAGAAAGCCATATGGATTTGGAACAACATGAGGATGAGAAAAGCTGACAGATGTTTCATTTTGGCTGGACTGTCTCTTTAAGAGTTGATGAAATGTCGTTAACCTACAGCAGAGAACATCGTCAATTACACTAAACTGTCATCTCTAATCTCCCTAGTGAGACAGACTTTTGTTTCGTCTTGTTCTGTATTGACAGATGTCAGTGCTATCAGAAGACACTGACAGAGGCGTAGAGATATAGACGCACTGTCTAGCTCTGGGTCCAGTTGTCATGGCTACCATTATGCTGTCTGGTGTTGAAGTACATTTTGTGTGTGAAATTTGTTCTGTTACCCGGTGTTTAAACACAGTGTGCTGTCTCGCTTTCTCTCTCTTTGCTCCCCGTTTGTACAGACGGTGTTCCCACTATGCGTGAACACCAAATGACGTACATTGTGTCCTATACAGATGCTATTGTATCCAGAGAGAAACAGGTTTTTGCTAAAGAAGCCTCCACTTGTGTATGCCACCCCTGCAGTGCAAGAAATCATTCAGTTAGACATGTGTGTGGGATTTTATTTATTTATTTGTTTATTAAGTCATTTAGTCATGTGGAGAGCTGAAGAGGATGGACAGTGGAGGTACAGTGGGCTGGTTACCACGAAGATGCTTATCTAGCTGTGGGTCAGGGGTATTTTTGGATGATGTGGCACCTTTAGGAGAGTCCTGGACTGGCTGGGTCTATGCCATGACAGAAAATTAGCTTGACGTGCAAACTTCAGCTGTCTTATATCCATAACTGCCATTACAACTTGCAGTTAAATAATAATAATAATAAAAGCAAGTATTTAACTCGGAGCCATCTTCTCATGCTGCACATAAGGGGTTAAATGACTGTTAAGTCACTGCACTTAAGCTGTCACCTGTGGGAGGTTCTGAGTCACTCAATCATTTACATTTCTCCTCCACACTCAAGTGCTGTGATGATTCAGGTGCACTTATTCCCATCAGTCCACCTCTTTCAGCCTGCTCTTCATTTCTGTCTATTTAAAGATGTGAGCTAACTTTATACAAATAAGTAAGACATGAGGATTTTGTAATGACATTTTCCTTGAATAAACTAATAAAAGGGATACAGCATGACGCTGGATTTAGTATGACTCATCTGCATGTTAATAGAACAGGTTTGTTATCCAAAAAAAATTAAATAAATAAATTGTCGAGGGAAAGTAGCCTATACTGTTATATAGTTATTAGCAAATATAACCATATATCATTTTATAGGTCTGTTTATATAATAGATTAATTCGAATGTATTTTACATACATTATGTTTTACATATAGATGTTGTTTTTGCTGTTCAGATATTAAAAAGACTGACTTGGTCTTGCAAAATGGAGCATTGCATAACATGGATTGACTTCAGTGTAAATATCTAGTTTTAAAAATATCCAGAAACTGTAGCAGCTAATAGATTTAAACAGTTTAAAAGGTACAGAGTAAAACCCAGTGGTGTCTTAGATGTTGACTTATATAACAGCCTTCCTCAAGTCTGTACACAAAGCAGGCTGAATGTAGAAATTCCTTTAGACTAGATTTCAGACATCAGTGGAGAGTTTGTGCCCTGCTGTGTTAATGTAAAGCCTGATCCAGGGCCAGACAGCTGTATCGATCCCACTTAGTCCTACAAACATGACTGCCTGGGTTCTGTATGAGTGAAGAGCATCCTGGGAAATGAAGAGAGGCATAAGCAATATAAATCACAGATACTGCATTATGTGACTATATGCATACAATCTCTACCTTTCTCAAAATCAAAGTTTTCATTTGTCACATACACAATGTTTCTCAAAGTTAAAAGCACACTCACGAACACACACAATAATGTAAAATGTAAAATATTTTTGTATAGGCTATGTGTGTATAGCCACAGAAATACTTACAGTATTTTTCTTTTATTGTAAACATACACTTTGTCAAATATCTAAAATGCATCCCCAAGTCAGTTATGATTTTGGAGGTGGACCGGCTTTTTGGACAGGAGTGATTTACACGGGGCGGGTCGTATGTAAATTAGGGGCGTGGTTAACGGAATGGAGTAGAATGTCATGCAGCTCTAACCGGCAGACAGCTAAAGGATACTTTGATACGGTAAGCTCTGTTTTCAATTTTGTATACCTTCAAGTCTTGAGTCTTTTTCCTTTCAGTCTTTATCCTTTCCCGTAGATTTCACTGTGAGATTTTAAAGGCTATAGTCTGTTTTCTAAAACGTTTGTCTCACCGAAATTTGACAACTTATGTAGCTCACCGAGAATTATTAAAAAAACGGTGTCCATTTACAATTAATAGTAGTGATTGATATTGATAATATATCATAATAGCAGATCATGGACTGAAATCAGCATCAGACTTTTGAATTTTTATGGTAATCTTTACTTTTATAAAAGTGCGTGTGTGTCAAACCCTCGCTGCCTGCTGCTTAGACAGCTCAGAAGGTTTTGAGACACAGCCAGTATTGATTTCATCTCTGCTTGCGTCTAATTTAAGGACGTTGTTTAATCGCACCCTGGTGTGCACATTCTGCAGAGAGACCAATACCTTTATAGCTGTATGCTGGTGCAGACGCGGATAATCCAAAAATCTGATTTATGCGAAGAATTCATAAAGAGGTCAGGCTTGTCTAACTGACGTCAGGCAGATATCACTCAGTCACCAGTCGTCCGTTATTTTTTCATTGGTGGTCACCATGACATCATTAAATACCGGAGAGGGATACCGGGAGACCTTAGAGGTTTTGATTTAGCGATGAGGATTTCCTGTCGGATGCGGCAAACCGGCGTCGTTGTTCTGCAGAAATCGTAACTGGTGAGCTTTATTAGTGAACCTCGTCGTGTTCTTGTCGAATACAGTGTATGGTGCTGTTTAAACAGAGCCGTTTTTAGTCAAACGGAAAAGAGATACAATAAGACTAAATGCAAAATGACATTCTTTTAAATGCATGTTTGTGTGTAAATGGACACTGCTCTGTATAATATGCTGAACATCAAGTCTTTGTTAGTGTTTCTCGCGCGGTCTGCAGTGCCGCCCAAACGACACGCTCAGATGATCAGATCAGCATCTGTTCTCAGCGCTATCCATTTCATTTCATTTCCAAAACGTCGTTATCGATGCAGTGCTATACTAACATCTTTCTTGGCCACTATGAGATAATTGTAGAATATTGCGGTGTTTTATTTTTGTCTACTGCCTCTCTCGTAAGAATATCGTGAGCACTGATTGCAGCAGAAGCTCTAGGCACAAGTAATATAGGCACAAGAGCTTGAAGTGCTGCTGTTTTTTATATCAGCACGGCTGAGATGCCATAGGTAAGGAATTAATACCAAGTAATTTACGTTTAAAACAGAAATTGGCCAATTAATTAATAATAAAATAATTAAATAAAAATAGTTCCAAAAGAAGACACGCGAAACGTAAAGCTTCACAGCGTCAACGCACAGATAGAAATCCTGAATGTGGAAAAGAGCATATACTGTAAGTTAAGTGGAGTTCCCTTGAGTTCAAAGCATTTTGTAATCAGTCGGCTATAGATCCACTTCTGGCTTTACATTTCACACTTTCGTATGAGAAACCCACTCTGAGCGGTCAAGGAGCTGCAGAAACACAAACAATCGCTTCAGGACTCGCTCCGCCGGAATGAAAATATTTTTTATGTTGACATAAAAAAAATTAATATAGCCTGAATGCATTTTTATTACTTTATTGTTTACCTTGCTTGTTTTCATCGTTGTTTTGTAGAAAGTTTGGTGGTTCTGGAAGGACTCTATCTGTAAATCAAAGCCATGGGGAAGGATTACTATAAGATCCTTGGCATAACTTCAGGCTCTAATGAGGATGAAATCAAAAAGGCCTACAGAAGGATGGCCCTAAAGTTCCATCCAGACAAAAACAAGGATCCCAATGCTGAAGAGAAGTTTAAAGAGATAGCAGAGGCTTATGAGGTTCTGAGTGACCCAAAGAAGAGAGTCATCTATGACCAGTACGGCGAGGATGGTAAGTATAATTGGGTCCAATATACAGAAGAACCACTGCCAAACATCTCAGAGCCTTATCAGATTGTATGACTCATTCTTGGGCCATAATTAGTTTTCAAGGAAACGATAATTTGATAATCAGTATGTAGCCAGTTCTCTGTTCATGTATGGATTTGGACACACTAAACTTTGAAGCTTTTCACACTGTGTTTAATCCTGAATTATTTTTGTTGCTTTTAAACTCTGCTTTTAAACCTGGATGAACATCTCACACATGTAATTTGAAGTGGTTTAACAATATATAGTAGCCCGGGTTTTAGGAATATTCATTTTCAACCCCAGGTTAAGTGTGAGTAATGTGAAATATGAAACATGATAACCTGGGAGTCAGTTTTCCCAGGGATTAAAATGACCCGGTTTTAATTTTTACAAGTGTGAACAGCCCTATAAAGTGTCTATCCTGCAGTGTAATGTAATTGGTGTTGTATTCATATTTACAGTCTACAATAGTGAATAATACCCCAATATATCTTTTCTAAGAAAACAATACATGCTAATAACAAGACTTAAAGGAGCCAGGCACAGTTCTGTTTATACCAGATAGGACAACCCTTAAAAGGATCTTTGTCATGTCTCACGTTGCTAGACCAATGTTCTTTATACACTGTCAAAGCAGCTTTACCACCTCTGCTTTTTCCCGACAATCAAAATAACTCCCTCACACTGCAGGATGATGCAGAAAAGTTCTCTGACAAATGCAACGACTATAAACATGGCACTTTTCCAAAATAAGAAAAAGTCGGTTGAAACAAAGAAGGATTTCAAATGTTCCCACTTATGCCAACTCCAGGCTAGATGCCAAACTAAGCATCTTTACACTGAGTACACCTGCCAATTCTGCCTTTACTAATATTACTCATGAATTTTGCAAGGAATCCCTTTATGTTTTTAGAGTCTTTGCATCCGTTCTTTCTGTGCACTGTTGTTCCATTTTAATTGAAAAAAAGAGCCATTGGGTACAATAGGTTGTTGCAGCAGCAAGCTAATTTGGCTCTATTAACAGATTCACGCTGATGTATTATGTTTTTAATTTTGCATTATAACATACGGGCCTATGAATCTGTTATTCCTAAATGACCCACTTTAATAACCATCCCCTCATTAGTTGTTTTGGCCTGAGGAGTTCATTGAAGTTGCAAAGAATGAGGTGGAAACATGTTTTATAAGGTGTCCGCATTAAGTAGGCAGACTGAAGAGTTGAAGATGTGAAGTTGGAAGATGAGTCAGCTTGTGTCCTGATCGTTAGAAGGAGTGCATTTGTTACAAGCTATCAATCACCCACCATAACGCATGGGTGTTAATGGTTTTTTAACAGAACTGAAAAGCACAAAACAAATGATTGTATGATCCTAATTGACCTGCTCGTTCTGTACTTCTATTTTTGTGAATATAACAGTTTTGCAGTGAATCTCAAAACAGTTCAGATACCAGAGCTTAAAGAGCACTTACACACCATGCTGTGGTCTTCCACTCAGTATCATCACTTGCCCAGCATTTGTACTGCATGTTCTTGCCAAAATATTTTTTCAGAACCAGGCCACCAAGAGAAGCTAGCTAAGGGACAATAATAGAAATGAAGTAGCCTGCTTGTTTAAAATCGTGTTTCTGTTCTTTGTCCAGCAATCTGAATTTGTAACCAAACTGAGCGGGGGAGGAGAAAAGAAACAGAGAAAGACTTGGCAGGTCTTCTGTTGAGCTTTACACCTCAAAATGGTGATGTGTGAGCAGTTGCAGACTAAATCAAATGCTATTCCATGCTACGTCATGCTGTAGGCTTGCACTTGATAATTATCCAGCAGGACTTTAGAATTAACATCTCAGTTGCCAATTTGTAGGGCTGTTATAATAATTCAGAAGTTGCAGTCAGACCATTTCAATGTTTTTCTGTTTTCACTAAATAAATAGAAATAACTGTCATGGAGGTGTTAAATTTACTTTTCAAGTAGTTGTAATACTATGAAGTATGACTTTCCTCTTAGTGTTGTAGAGGGTATGAGTCAAAGAATCATCTTGGAGTTGGCATCCATTGGTAAAGGCTAACAGGTCCAACTAGATTTATACAGTCTTGAATTCCTAATATATTGTATGCAGTAGGCTATAATAGTTAGAAGTTATTCTATTTTAGTTAACATTTTCATAGAAAGTGGCTTATGTTTTATCAGTGTCAAGCAGATTTGACTTTTCAAGGCAACCGCAGTCCTAAATCCACTTTTCTCACATAGCTGTGGCAGACTCACTAAGTTGGTGATGCCCTTAATATGGCTCCATCAATCCTTGGTGTACTTATGAGATGACATAAATTTATTCTTTTTTAAAGACTTGGATATCATTACTGGAAGCTAGAGTGTTTGCTAACCTGAAACTGTCACAGAAGATGCTTACCTGTGGAATTAAGTAGAACTTAAAATAACTTTGTAAATACATAAAACCCTGATGCATTGTACCTCCTGTTTATTTCCGTCTAGGTTTGAAAACAGGCGGCACAGGCTCATCTAGTGGACAAGGGACTACATATCACTACACCTTCCATGGTGATCCACATGCCACCTTTGCTTCTTTCTTTGGAGGCTCCAACCCCTTCGATATATTCTTTGGCTCTGGACGCCAACGGGGAACCACCAATGGCACTAATGACCATGGTGGCGATCATGACATGGACATTGACATGGATGGAGATGATGATCCTTTCAGTTCCTTTAGCCACTTTGGCTTCAATGGTATCAATGGTTTTCATCACGGTGGAGGTCGAAGACATCGTAACGAGCCCCTTCATGGTGGCCGGAGGAAAGTACAGGACCCTCCAGTGGTACATGAGCTTAAAGTGTCTCTAGAGGAGATCTTCCATGGATGTACCAAGCGGATGCGAATCACCCGCCGACGACTGAACCCAGATGGAAGGACAATGAGGACAGAGGACAAGATCCTTAACATTGTCATCAAGAGAGGCTGGAAGGAAGGGACCAAGATCACCTTCCCCAAAGAGGGTGATGAGACACCTGAGAACATTCCTGCTGATATTGCATTTGTGCTCAAAGACAAAGGGCACCCACTCTTCAAAAGAGATGGATCCAACGTCATTTACACAGCCAAGATTGGTCTTAAGGAGGTATGTGTACATTAGGTTTCCACCATGTATTATCACAACACTGTTAGGCTAGTAATAGTCAAGTTTTTGCACCTGTGTGCTTTTTTCCACTCTTTCTTGAAATTTACTGACTGGCCATCAAAGTAGACTGGGTTGTTTTATCAGTTGGCTTCTGTAGCCCAAGAATAGACAGACCTAGACTTAGATTAGACAGGTTTACTGCAGTCTCAACACCAGACCACCCTTTGGCCTTTGTGCCCTTATTTACATGGACTTACAGAGCAAATTAATGGGCTTCATTTGGTATCAACCCCACCGAGTCCAAAATAAGTGCTGACCTTGTTAACCTGCACAGCTGCTAAATTTGGCTGCATAATTCTCCCCATGCAAACCATAGTTGGTTTTATTGTCCTGCATTATCTATCTACAATTTCATTATGAAACATTGTTGCGTAACATTATAATGTGTATGGGTAAATAAAGCTGAACGTGCCCAGTGTTAATTTACCATAGCTATAGGACTTAATAGGACACATCATGCCTGGTGACTGTAAAGTCCCTTCATGGCTCAACGTCCTTGCTGATTTACTCTCTCTCCCACTTCGGTGTGAGAGCACAGGAATGTCATGGTGCGGTGTCATACGCCAAAGCAGAGTCCTTGCTTTGAAAAAGCGAGTTGAACTCGCCTGGTATAGCTGAACTACGCAGTTACAATTGTCATGTGACTGAACCAAGTGTGCTTTTCAGGTTTGCACATGGACATGGCACATGGTTCATTTGCCTGAAATTAGTAAACTTTTACTGATAATATCATTTGCTGAAAATCATAATTGTAATTGAAAAGTTAGATTTCAATACAATTGTGAATTATATCATGGCATAGTTTTTTTTAAAAGTTTAGGTGTTTATGACAGCTCTTAGTGTCACTGCTGCAGTGCTGGCTTGAGGGGATTTAGTAAAGCGCAGAAAATTCTGCATGAAGTCATCAAACACTGAAACATGATGCATTTTTAAATCAAACCAATAATTTCTATATATAATTGATGTCGCCTAGATGTAATGGGATTTTCATGGGTTGACCCACTGAGGATAATAACTACAGTCTACAGTAACTGCATATATTTCTGTTTGTCTAGTGACCTAGAAAACCACTGTCAGTTAATACTTTATAGAGACATCAGCAGAAATAGCCTTAATGTCAGTCTTGAGTGACCATGATGTGTTTCAGAGCACCACTGTAATTAACAGTGAAAACATTTTCTTGTCTTTCTGTTAACTTTTGACAACTTTTACCTTGGCAGCTCAGCCAGAGCAGGCAGCTGTCAGCTGTTTTAAACAATGTGTCCGTAAGATTTACAGCAAAAACAGCGTTTTGGCCTTTTTAATATGTCAAACATGGATTTAAATATCTGAAAACATCTTCTGTGCCTATTTTAACTGTCTGCTAATAATTTCTGAGATGTTTTCAGGTCAGTGATTTACTTTTAAAGGTCTCGCTCATTAGATGCCCAGAATGAAACCTGATAAGTAGCAGTGAACGTCACAAACTGTTTTGCCATTTGGTACCATCTCATGTATACTGATGGCAACTTGCCCCACAAATTTTCATCTGCCTGTTTATTGTGGACACATTCAGAGGACAGATTTAGCATGGATCTAGACTGTTCTCCGGGGCACATTGTCTTCATTTCAATATCACTTTTCATTTAGAGATGCTCTTAGTGGAACCCCAAGGCATTGCTTTAATTAGAGCTCAGAGTTTTTTAATTGCCTGCTGGTAATGACCATGGGTTTGTACAAGAGCGAGACAGCTATAAGGTCCTTGTCTGCTGGTAATTTCCATACCTATTCACCCAGTAATTACTCATCAACAGTACTAAAGAGCCCTAGCAGTGGTGCTGAGGAAACACAGGGCCACATGATGCTATCTGTATGATAATGCTGGATTATTCAAGATAGCTCTGAATGTGATCTTGGATCAGTAAAGTTAATTTGTTCATTTGAGCATGGTGTCTTAAAGGGGTGGTCTAATGGATTTTTTCGAAAGCTTGATTGTGTTTATGGGGTGCACAGCAACATGTCTAAAAGTGTCTGCTAAATGACTAAATGTAAATGTAATCAATTCCCCTACTTGTCCAACAAAAACAGACGCAATTTGCACATTACTACTCAGGATTTTCTTTGTAATCAAATCTTTGCACCTTGTTTATGAGCGTTTCATCTTCTTTGGTCCTACAGGTACTGATTACCCCGTTGTCTATGCTGGTACAACATGATAAAAAGATGTAAATAATAAGTTGGTAAAGCATGATAAATTGCATTTCCATTGCTAAACTTCACTACTGATGCATCTGTAGTGGTGGCAGCCAATGAGCACAGGGATTCACTCCATTTAGTGAAACAGAGCAGGTCACATCATTTCAACATGATGACCTCAGACCTGCACCATATATCATTTAAAAACTTTTATAGAAAGCTATTATAAGTAAAATTTTCATGTCATGTGAGTGTTCATTATTCAAATGACTCTTCACAAAAACAATATTTATTCCTTAATGTACTGTATACAGCATTTTAGGCACCATTTTAGCACCAAACTACTGAATGCAGCTTTAATATGTGTGAACGTGACACACTGTGCTGAGCAGAATTTGTACAGTTGCAACAAGTTACGAGTATAGTTGCAGTCGACTATGTACTTGTCTGTGTCGCCATTGACACACTTATTGCATGATCTGCTTGCTTAGTGGGTTTGTAAATGTATTTGTAGCATATATATCTCTCTAGTGGAATTGTTCTGCAAACTTCATACTGGTGTCCACTGTCTAGGTCAGTGACACCAGTATATGGACCAGCTCTGACCTAGCTGTGGACCAGAATTTATTTTATTTTCAATCTCCTTTAACAAGACTATGTTTAGCAGTAGTCTTAGTTTAATTCTGCAGCAGTTCTGACGTGAAGTTTGGTTTAATTCTAGTTGCTGTTTGGGAAACATCATCATTAGCCAGAGTTGAGGAGATGTCTGGCAACTTGTCATGGTCAACTGTTTTGTGAGAGTATCAGCTACTCCCTTCTTTCCATGAATCCCACGGCTCCCATCCCCCCGTCCCACACTGCTGCTGTCTGTAGGAAGGAGCTGATGTCATTGCGAACACATTTTCTCATCCCTTGAGGCAGCTGCTAAGCAGAGCTGTCTGGCAATATTTGTGCTTGGTATTCACAGAAAGTTCATGAAAAGCTTTTCCAGCATAAGCTCACATGCAATAACTGCAAGCTCTTCACTGCACACAGCTAAGCTTTAATCTTTAAGTCTTGAATTTAGTCATTTTATGTTTAATATCCTGATACTTAAAGGAATAGTTTACCCAAAAATGAAAATTGCCATCATTTACTCCCTCTGAAGTTATTACAAACCTGTAGGATTATCTTTTTTCTGTTGAACATAAATGAAGATATTTTAAAGAATGTGAGTAACCAAACTGGTCCGCATATTCAGATGGTTCAGATGTCCACATGGTCACTGACATCCAAAGAAGAAAAAATACTATGTTAATTAATGGAAACCAGAAACTGTTTGGTTAACCAAATTCTTTAAAATGTCTTCTTTTAGGTTCAGCAGAAAAAAAAAGAAATTCATACAGTTTGGAAAAACTGAAGGGGGAATAAATTCAGCTCTGTTGGAAGATAAAAATGAACAAAAGTGATATGATGTTCCAGAAGTGAATATATGAGGATCTTGTTCATCTAATCCTGTCAGTTACATATCAGGGATTTGTAAGTGTCTGCTTTCCTCACTCCAGTGACAATCCTTCCTATTCCAGATATTTTTGGTTATTTCAAATTCTTTTTGAAAAACCTACTTTTGCGAACTAGTCTAGTCCTTGGTTTTTCCCCAGTCGGAACTAAACCACTCCAGATTCTCTGGAGAGTGAATATCAATAATTATCAAAAAAAAAGTTTAACTTTCGACTCACCGTCGCAAAGGGGCACCAAAACGTTTGAAAGGGGCAGGGCCACTTTTAGTAAAATGCCTTTAACTCCTGAACGGAATGACATATCTTCGCCAAACTCAAGCTCAATCTGAGGTCACAGGAAAAAAATCGTGGAGCTTGGCCACTTGGTGGTGCTATAAGAGGGAAAAAAACATAAAAATGGCTATAACTGTTCGTCCTATCAACATGAAAATCGGTCTTGGTCCAAAGTGGTACAGGTGTCTACAAGGACATTTGCATATCTCAAAAGTCATGGCCGCCATTGGCCAACAAGGTCAACAGAGGCCGATCGGAACGAAACATGGAGGGCCTGTTCGACTCTCAGCCCCAAAGGTCTGAGAGAAATTTGAATAAAATCGGCCACTGGGGGACACTATTGCATTTTTAAAGGGCGTAATTGATTGTACGTTAAGCAGTTTTTCTCACATATGCATAGAACGATAGAACTCCTCATTCCAGACAACTTTGCCTCTACAACCACTGCTGTCAATTAAAGGAAC
>SCHK01436187.1:0-11399 GCA_004124795.1 Poropuntius huangchuchieni | reverse complement strand
TCTGCCAAAAGAACAAAATATGAAAGCCATTTGTGTTATGTAGTCTAATACCATAGAATTTTCCAAACAGTGACTTCAGTATGCGCTCTATTCGTGGTTCACCCTGTCCAATGCCACATAGAAGCTCTTCTTGTCATCCAGGCAATGCCAACCAATGGGTCCGATCTCACAATCCGCACAAATAAGGTACTTCACTTTTCCTACATCTTTTGTAAAGCCCACATTCTCAAATGTGTACATGTCGTCAACCAGCCAGTGAGATGTCAATGTGTCCCCATCCAACGTCCCGTCTGACTGACCAATGGAGGTTTTCTTTCTCATCGCAGGCAGAAACAGCTGGGAAACGGGAAGGGGTGTTGCGTAGAAAACAGAGGACACAACAGTCTTAAAATAATCATTATCATATATAACATAAACTGTTTAAAATTACAAGTCAGTTGTGCAAACAGACTATAATTACTTAGTGTAAATTATATTTAATTATTATGTGATGTAACACATGAACCATAACTATATTTAAAACGTTTTACCTCCTTTTCTGCAAACAGTGCCATGCCTGGGCAGAGCACTTTGGAACCACATCTCTGACACAACACTGCTTTCACATTTTTACCATCTTCTGACACGAGAGAGGGGTCTACAGATCCCTCGGGAGAGGAGGTCTGTTTGCTGTCATCCATGTTAATAAGAACTTTGTTTAAACTAAAAACAAAACATACGATCAATTACAATTTAACAATTATTACTTGATTAAGCTCGGTCTGTCAATACATCTAATATGGTATTAATATAAATAGCTAACTGGCTAAACAAGTGACTAGTAAGGTAAAATACTCGCCTCTGAGTCAGACCATGAGGAAAACTGATCTGGTTTAAGACAGATGTATTATCCAAATATAGTATTAGAAATGTTGAGTACAAATATGGTAACTTAGGTATAAACACAATAATAGACACTAGTTGGAAAATACTAGCGGACTACTGTCGGCTACTGCTAATATTTGCACAACCGCTAAAGCAGACCGGTTGAAAACAAGAGACGACTTTTACGTTCCGCTCAGAATAACACAGACTCCATTTTCAAGCGCCGTAGTCGTTGTGTGTTGGCATGATGGGAACATCGAATACCAGAGAATATATATCACACATGAATTATTGCATATTTTAGATTATTTAGATGTAATTTGCAAAAATGTCTCTGTTCGGAGGGAGAGTGTTTTTATGCAACTGTATAATAAAACAGACTTCCAGGGATTAAATTGTGAACATATCGTATCTCCATTGTTGCGTGAACAATTAATCTCCATCATATAAATCCACCAAATAAAAGAAACACAATGTATGATCCATAAATATTTATTTAAACATTCACATTTCAGTTAAATGTAAATGACTTACCACCTCTACACATAACACATGAATATATGGATAGTTTAGTCTCTGTGGTAAAGCCACACAGTTAGCTTATGTAGTTAAAAAGGATCAAACACTACTTTTTACAAACAGCAGTTTGAGAAAGTTCATCAATAAAGGTCAAACTTTTTTATTTGTTATCTTTTTAATAATGTGATTGGATTGCTTGCTTAAGTAAATTGACTAGCTATGCTTGAGACTAATGAAATTTACTACACTGTAGTTTTGGCCCATCTATTTTAAACCTATTTCCAGTGGCCTAAGGCACAGGAATATTCTTATACTTTACAGGAAAGTTTATACTTTACAGACTGCACAGATGTATCCATGCAGAGGCTTTAATAACAATTATATTCGATATCTGTGCCATAAGGTGCAACAGTTGACCTGTATGTTTTTATTTGACCTAAAAGTAAAAGTTAAAAAATTTGAGTGTTCAAAGCAGGTAGACTTTACCAAAAACCCTCAAACCCTTATTTGTCCTTTGTGCATTTTCCAGTCAAACACATTTCTCTATTCATCAAAGTTTGGGCAATATTTTGGGTGTGCATCAAATGATGTCAAGAATTGTTTGTTTACAATAAGCAAAACTTAAATGCATTATATTCTGAGGGGGCAACTCTACAGCTCAATGAAAGTGCGTTTCACTACAAAAGAAACAAGTTCAAACCCCAAGAGATTGTGCTCAAATTAAAGTTTGATAATAACAAGGGTCATCATGTTCCAGCTATCGGATACTTATACAGCCTACGGTGCCCTTTTAACCACACAAACACTTTCTTCAAATGAAAATTCATGGACTCGTTGTAACAGGAAAAAAGAATAAAAGTCAAAACAATCAGGGAAAAAACTCAAAGGGAAATAAAAACTAATCAGGGAATGAGTAGAAATGTGGGCACTAAAAATTCTAATCGAAAGGGATGCGTTTATAGAGCTCTTAGAGGAGAGTGTCATCAGTGCAGCCTCCCTCAAGGCCATAGCGGAACTCCTGCAGGTTGGACACGCCATAGAAATGAATGAAGGCCGCTGCCACCACCAACACATGGAATATCTGGTGTGAGTGAAACTAAGAAGAGAGCAAATGTAGGTGAGTAAAACATGCGCAGATCACTATATTTTAGAACAAGATTAAGGAACTAATTTCTTCACTATGACAAAACAAAAACACATTATCTTACCCAAATATCACATTTGCCCGGGAAATAGCGCTCTGGGATTCGTGCAGCATACAGCCCAGCACCTGTGATGTACATGGCACCCATTAAATAGAACCAGCCCATCTGTCCAACAGTAGTAGCCTTGACGAAACCTTCCTCGATGGTGAAATGCATGGTGGGGACGATCCCGCTCAGTCCAAGACCCATAAAAACTCCTGAAGAAAACATTTTTTGAAAACAATATGCTTGGAATTAATGTACTGTTGTCTTGATGCAGTGTTTTTTAGTATCACTGAAGCACTATTATAGTTTTTGTTTAAATTAGCTGTTATTTATTTACTAAAGTTTTAAATAATTTCGTTGTTTGTTTTTGTCATTTTTAGTTTTTCATTTTTTTCTTAAATTAAAAATAAGAAATATTGTCTTGGCAATAAAATTTGTCTTGAAATAAAATCAGTTTTTTAAAATATTTTCAATCATATGTTTATATTTTTATATTATTTTATATTTTCATTTATTTTAATTCAAGCAATGAAAATATATTTTCCTGGTTTATTTTATTTTCCTTGGCATCACTTCAGGATCAATTTTTCAGTATTAAAGATTGGACTAAACTAAGCCAAAACTGCAACTATTATGGCAAATAAGTGACTGCCCACCTGCTCTGGTGGGTCTGTGGCGTGGAGTGGAGAAACGGTCCCACTGGGCAACGACGATAGCGGCAATGCCCAACACACAGACGATTGTGAGGTAGATGAGACGCGGCTGAGGAGAGCAGTAGAAGGAGTAGTAAAGCCAGGGTACAAAAGAGCCCATGATCAGCAAAGCAATGCCAGAGTAGTCTAGTCTGAAACAGAGAGAGAACATGAGAAACAGAGATTAAAGACACTTAAAATCACTTCAAAAAGAACAGTTAATAACAAAACAATAAACTTACTTGGAGAAAGTGCGAGAGACTTTCTCAGAATGGCAGTAGACTGTGTGAAAAAGCCAGGAGAAGCTGAGACACAGCACTGCACCCAAGAAGAACATCCCGAACACCACCTTCTCCTGCAATGGGGCCATGAAGTACATATTGGGCCTTAGCATGGTAAGAGTGCCCAGGCACAAGAATAAGATTAACCCTGTGGGGAAAAAAACAAAACGTAATGGGTCAACGTAACGCTTATTTTATTTTTTTAATGGATATTTAATTTATTTAAAAATACATTTGAATGCAATTCATAAAAACAAAGGCTTGAATCCACATCTTTTATGACTAATGTTTTTCATTTCTGAATAAAATTTATTTATATTTTTTAGGGATATTTTTAGGGGGTTATTTAAACCAAATGACACTGAATAGTTAAATGTACACCTGACTGAAATAATATGAACTTTTTTCAAAATCATATGAAGCGAACATATGTTTTAAAAAAAAAATATTTTATTTATTTTCATTTGAGTTTAAGTTGGGGTCATTTTGTTTTTGATCATTAGATATAGTTTTAATTATTTTTATTTCAGTATTAATTATTTTTGTACTTCAGTACTATTTAGTATTCATTACTTTAAACATTGATTTCAGTTAGCAATGTTTCTCATTTTTGTTTAATATTTTTCTTTTAGTTTTTCCATCTAATATTCACATTTTATTTAAATTTAGTATTCATTTAAAAACAATTTTAAATAGTTTTAGTTTTAGGTAACAATAAAAACACTGCTTGCCATGTGTGTGACTTTTAAATGTTTTCCTTTTCTGTATCATGGACGATTTGTCACTGAACCTATTATATACTGATGTTATTTAATTTTAAAATTTTTAATCTTGAAATCTTAATGACAAAATTATTTTCATTTGTTAATACAAAATAGCTATTATATTTCGGCATAAGTAAAAGGTTTATCCTGATCCCACATGCTCTCAAAATTAGAGTGGTGTTTGTTCTTGTAATTGATCTGGTGCATACTTAATGCACTAAATATATGCATGAGGTGCACAATAGCCACTATTCTCTGTGACGGCTTGACACCGTAACCCTAATCTTACCCAACAAATGAGTCCAGATATTCCCGGTCTCTGTGTGGATCCTGAAAATGCTCCCAAAGCAGGCACGGAACGAGGGCATTGGAGGCCGATGACCGTGCAGGAGGTAGTCGTTGTCTTTTAGCCACTCCGGCAGGACGTGAAAGGGAATGACCCTCCAGCGGCCCTCCCAGACCTGCCGAACACACATCCAGCATCAATTTCATTTCATTTCTGTTCAAGCTTTAAAACGGTTAAGCATGACGATCACACCTTGTGCACGAACTCCTCCATCTTCTCCATTGCATGATGAGCCTGCAGTGGCAGCGTCAGAACTTCTCCAACTTCTTCATCCTCCTCTTCATCATCAGCGAGACTGTTTGCTCCCTGTGGGCACAATCAGAGCTCAAAAGGAGCCTGCAACACTGCTGGCGCTGAATATGAAAGACTCTGTAATGCATTCTGATTAATAATTACGTGGCTTGCCTCTGACTGGACTCCTTTGGCTCCTATGGGGCCGTTTTCCTCCAGCAGGGGACCCAGCTCCATCAGCTCCACGTCGGCTGAAACGTGGCATTCCTCCGTGACCTGGCAGTCTGCATGACTGGCAGACCTGATTTGGCCTGACATCAGTAGACTGCCCTGTGACCCGTCTCAGACCTCTGAAGCCTTCACTTCAGCTCACTGAGGGCCGAAAGTAATACATGCAATCAAAACAAAACTTCACAGCCAAAGTCAAGTCATGAAAACATCAGTGACCCGTAACAACAACAACAGAGACTGCTTACCTCTGACAGGAGCTTTGAACACTGGCAGGTCTAAACCTGCCTCCTGATGTTTGCTTCGCTATGAAATTGCATTCAGTCTTGGGAAAAAAAAGAAAAACAACAAGTAGGCATCCTCTCTGCTCACAATGCTACAAAGTAGCTCACACTGGCTGCGTTTCAAAACCGAAAGAGCTGTTTACCGGGACAGCTTATTTGGACATCATAGGCATATTATAATTTGTGGTTTTTCAAATCATTCTCGTTCGCTACCATCTACTGACTCAATTTTATCGTTCAATGAAATGTTTATGGAGTGTAAACGTTAAGTTTCTGTAGTAAAAATCTCATTCATTTTCTCCACAGAGGCACTGAGCTTTAAACAATAACTTATAAACCTTTAAAAGCAAGCCTACTGTGAGCTACAAGGTTGTTAATTGATGGGATATGCTTTTGTTGAAGTCATCAGCCCAGATTATTTAAAATTTTCATAAATAATCATGTTTAACAGAGGAATTCCTAGTGAAAAACTACCCATGATTTTGCAAAGAAATGCCTAGCAATCAGAGAGTTGCAACAAGCAAATTGTGCAAAAACAGCGAATTTCTGTCTGTATGCTCTCAAACTACTTATATATTTGAATAAGCATATTTTACAATAAACATCATATATATATATATATATATATATATATTTTTTTTACATAACAAATCTTTAAATCAATAGTTTGATGTTTAGCCATCATTTTATTCAATTATGTCAATGTGTAACGCTTCATGCGATTTTAGTTTCTCCCCTTCATTAAAGGGTTAGTTCACTCAGAAATGAAAATTCTGTAATCATTTACTCACTTTTAACTGTTTGGTTAACAACATTCTTCAAAATAAGAAATTATTGAAAGAAAGAAGAAATTATTTCATACAGGTTTGGAACAACATGAGGATGAATAAATGACGACAGCACAATATCTTGTACTCTTGTCTTTTTACCTGATTTTCAAATACATTTTTGGTTTCAAATCTAAGTTTGTAATATTTATGATTCACCTTGTAATTGGTTGTTTTGGTTCATGGCTTATAATTCTTAAACAAAGATTTTTGTAAAATCCTTATGGAAAAAATACTTTGGGAAGCAAAAACAAAACTCCGATTTTGCTCAGGAACGAATAAGACATTTTATTCGTGAAGAAGAGTCGTGAATGTGTGAAAAATGAATGACGACCATTTGTAAATGAGGTACGAACTTTCTGGGTACTCTTAATTGTTTATTTCATAATGGTTGTCTTTTTTTTCGACAGCTTGACAAAAATAATTTCTAGCAGTTGACAAAAACGGAACAACCACAGACAAAGAAATGAATCGGTTGAGTGATTGACTCAGGGATGTCAGCGAATCTTATTTTTGTGAACGGAGTTAAAAGATTCGAGTCACTGGGATGAATCCAAATCCTCACCACTATAATTCGAATCGAACTTTCGAACGCACATTTGGTTCCAAATACACCGTCTCGGTAGGCAGCTCAGCATATTTCGAAATATAACCGTTACTAGCATTGATCTCTGTATGAAGTGGCATCATACAGCTCATACCTATGACTAACGGTAATTAGCCTGCTGGCTAACAACGGGCTTTAAATTTTAGAAGAGGAGCAGCGAAAACACCGGCTTGATCAACGTCATGATCAACACTTACATGATACATAACATAGCAACAATGATATAACAGCAACTACATGATTCACAAAATTGTCTCTGACAACGATTAATTAATTAGTACGACATAAAGCATTTGGAACCCAAAAGGGATGTAATTAGAGCAGGTTAGCATTGAGACACAGAAACCGCTGCGCACCGCTAAACTACTGTGTCTGGATGCGTTTACAACAACATTATGAATCGCAATTTTGCCGTTACGTTTAAATAATGATGAATTTTATCGTGCAGGCGGTTACCTGATGTCCGGGTCTGCTGTTGAAGAAATAGGATCTCTTCCGGATGGCCACCAAAGAGAAGCAGGATGGAGAAATAAAGAGTTGAAAGCTGCTGGATGTCAGACGGCGAGTTCAAACTGGCTCGCTGTTGTCTTTGAATTAACGCCGCGGTGGCGCCCTCTGCTGGAGAAAGGCGGCGCTAGATTTTGTAAAGCCCCCACAGCGCTCTTTAGAGGGCACTAACCCATTTATTTGATGCTTCTTGTGAAGGTTTCCAAATTTAGAGCAGTAATCTCCAGCAGGTGATTTATTTTATTGTAAAAGACCAGACAGTGGCGGTTGAACATCCATTTTAGGGCTGCTCAGAAAATCCTGAAGCGCTTTACCATACCGCTGCGTGTTTGTTTCTGTAATGGTCACATTTATCTAGCACGTGCTGGGAGGCTTTAGAACGATAAAAAAATCCTACTATCAGTCTTTCAAGATGGAGTATTTTGTGTTAAACCAGCTGGCCTTGGCGTACAATCTCCAATAATCCCCAATCCTCATCCTAGTCAGTTTTTAATCTCTGTCAGTGAATGCAAATGTGAGCATCATATTATGGCCATCATCATGTATTGCTGGGGGAAAAGGAATTAAAAACAAGAAGATGCCAGTGAAAACAATTTAATAAGCACTTCTTTGTTGCCTCTCCTTTAATGCATTTCATATAAAACAACTGCTTTGCTTTTTAAATTCAATATTGTTAACATAACAGATAAATGTGAAGTGCAGCATGCATACAAAAATACTTCAGTGAAAGCAAATGTATCTCATAACATGTATACGTACATTAAACATGAATGCCAATCACGTCACTTCAGCATTAAATTCAGCAAGCAGGTGTTGTAACACGCTGGTGCCTTTTTAAGTGCATTAAATTAGGAATTTTTTAATAGTAGTATCAGCATTTTATTGTGAGCTTTTAGGCACATCAAGCCACAATCGTCAATATAAAGCCTGGGGATACAGTAGACAGTCTCTGTATCATATTTTACAATTATAGGCTTTTAATATGAAGAACCAATTACCTCTGGATAGACTAGCACTTAAGCATTTAATATTTAATATATACTGTCCACAAAAAGGATATTTGCTATATATCAGATTTGTAATTCCATATTTGCTTAAATACGATTGTGCGCAACTTAGTATCTTTGGAGTAATTTGTGTCTGGGCCCTGAGCATCGAGAACGGTCTAATAGACGAAGCGCTGGCTCTGCCGGTAGCCCAGTTTGTCCAGGTTGGGATTACAGGCAAACTGGATCATGGGAGGTGGACCGCACATGAGGATCATAGAGTCATCGCTGGGTGGAGGAAGGTGCTCCTGAATCATCTCAGCACTGATGAAGCCCTGACTGTACTCCCAATCTGCAAATAAGTCAATGCAATTAAATGTAAAAAAATCATATAAGATAAAAAAAAAAAAAAAAAGAGAAGAAAACATGTCCCAAAGTTCTTAGAAATTTTACATACTGTATTCCCTTTTATATACTGTAATTTAAATACTTAAAATGTCATGTGACTGTCAAGTAAAATGTGCCATGAACACTGAATGCATGTGATATTTTTGTAAAATATATGAATGTATTTTTTTAAACAAATAATATAAATTACTTGATAAATATTCGTTTTTTGTTCGAGTTGCACCACATGACAATGTACAAGCTAAACTAACCTTGCCTTGTCATATAAAAGGTCAAATTAGCTGATATTTTATTTCATCAGGACAGTTGTTACACATTCTTGACTTTTTTGAACCAAATGAAATATCAAAATGAATTTTAATTCAGAAATTATATATATATAAAAAAATAAATAAATCAAAGAAGGTCAAGTCATTGTATGTGTGAATTACAATTTTAAATTGTACATTAAAAATGTCAATGACCAACATGACCCCAAACTTTTAAATGGTAGTACATTGTTTGTTTGTTTTTTACTCTACTTTCTGAATACTTTCTCAGAAAATATGCATTAAATTGATGAAAAACGATGGTCAAGACACTCATAATTTTTAATTAATTATATTTTTATAATTTTGACTTCAAATAGATAGTTTTTTCTATTCTCTGCTTTATAATCATCAAAAGCAAGACTGTTTTCAACGTATTGATATTAGTAAAGAATGTTTCTTAACCTGCAAATCAGCATATTAGAATGATTTCTGAAGGATCATGTGACACTTTAAACTAAATAATGGCTGCTGAAAATTCAACTTTGCTATCTCATGAATAAATTACATTTTAGAGTATAAATAGAAAACAGTTATTTTAAATTGCAGTATTGTTTCACAATATTACAGTTTCTACTGTATTTATGATTAAATAAATGCAGCCTTGGTGAGCATTTAAGACGTTCAGAAACACAGCTAGTGTATACCAAGCTTTACCATCGTGTAGGTTAGGTAGGAAGTCATATACCTGCAGGAGCTCTGTCCACTGTGAACCAGAGTTTGAAGCGATCTGGATGCCTCGCCTGAATCTCCTCCAGATCATCCTTCAGCAGAATGTCCTTCTCAGTCTGAAAGACAGAGAAAAGGTAAACAGATTCTTTTTATACTTACGCTAAGCAGTTTAATCTGACTGAACATCATTTTGTTTGTGAGCAAACTAAAAAAAAAAGAAAAAAGGACGGTATAAAACATTTTCAACCCCTTTTCTAATGAAAGACCAACCTGGTTGGCAAACAGCAGGCTGCATGTCGTTGTGTCACTTGAGTTTTTGATAATGTCCCGAACCAGTTGCAACATTGGCGTAATGCCTACAAAGAGAGGAGGACAAATGATTTTAAGTGATTATACGGCTTCATTATGACTACACACAAGCTGCTCTACCTGTTCCTCCAGCTATAAGACCCAACGTTCTTGCAGTCTTAGTCTCAGCAGGGGCCTTCTTCTCGGCCTGTATAGCGAAGTGGCCTGTTGGGAGGAGACGCAGGTGTAAGGTGTGACCACAGAGTAAATACATCCATCTAATTTCAGCTCAAATATTGATAGTAAATGTGCTGAGTCAGACCTTGCCCTTTGTACTCCAGCAAACCTCCTGGTCCTCTGAAGTCAATCACATCTCCGATCCTCAAACTCTCCAAGTACTGGGACATCTTTCCCCCTTCTGGGAACTTTGGGTGCACATTCTTAAAATAAATCTGCAGAAAGAAACATGTCAGCTCTGATACTAACATTTAAAACACCAGGAGCTTTTAACAAGATATATATAGAGTATCTGGACCTTTACAACGAGGTCAACGAATCCTTTGTCATCGTCGCTGGACACTGGTGTGTAGGGACGCACAATCAAATTACCATCAATCCTGGCAGAGAGATAAACATGCTTGCCTTGAGAAAGAAAGACAGGGAGAAAGAGCACTTTATTATTAATAGTTGATACACACCCAGTCTGTACATTAAGTACTTGTTTACACCAGGTATGAACATCCGTATCATGTGATCCAATCACAAGTGAAGACACACTATTGTGTACATCTGGTAACTTGCAGCTCAAACGGGTCTGGTTTTGCGACTACATACATCACTTGCGTCTTAACGCATGTTAAAATGCAAAAGGTAAAATAATACTCATTATTGCTATTATAATTTATGCAATTAACACATTTTATATTCTTTAGAATTACAATTATTGTTATGCTCATCAATGCTATATTTGATCAAAAATACAGTAAAGCAGCAATATTGTGAAATTTTCAGAAATCATTCTAATATGCTGATTTGCTGCTCAAGAAGCATGTCATATTATTAACAGATTAACTGCTTGATATTTTTGTGGATACCGTGATCATTTTTTTTAGCATTTATTTGAAATAGAAATCTTTTACTGATCCATAACATTTAAATAGTGCAGATACAGATTTGTATATGCTCAACAAATACTTATTTTGCATTTATATTACATTGATATCACAAAATATGAGGAAATGCATAAAACCACTCAAATTAAAGGGATAGTTAATTTTTATACTAAAATTAAAAGTTGAACCACTGATGTCACATAAACTATTGTAATGATGTTCCTACTATGTTTCCTGTAAACGGTTCAGTTGTATTGCTGTCTATGCAGGGTCAGAAAGCTCTCA
>SCHK01436165.1:0-15814 GCA_004124795.1 Poropuntius huangchuchieni | reverse complement strand
TGCAAGGGGTATGTATATTTATGAGCACGACTGTATGAACAATAAACAATATTTTTTCTAGGTTCATGTTAACTAAAAAAAATACAGTACTGTTCATTATCAAATCATTTACATTCATAATAGATTGACTAATATTAATTTGTGAAACTTGAAATATTAAAAAATATATACTTTATAAAAAATGTTGTAGTGATAGAATAGAAAAACCATTTCAGAAACCATTCAATTGACCTTTTTAATCTTAGTGTGAAGAATATTTTTGAAATCTGAAGAACCTTTTTCCACTCTGTAAAAAAAATATTGTTTAAAGTTGTAATTAATTGCCATTATTAGATTGTTAGGTTACAAGCATAGTGCAGTGGAAAAGTTCCATAATGTCAAATAGTCTTCATAGAACCATCAATGCTGAAAAAAAAATGTATTTTTGTGTATGTAAACATAAATGTGAAGTTTGATTAATAAATGCTGTAAGAATTTTGTTAACTGATTAATTGTGACCCTGGAACACAAAACCAGTCATTGAGATTTATACACCATCTGAAAGCTGAATAAATAAGCTTTGATGTATGGTTTGTTAGGATAGGACAATTTTTGGTTGAGATACAACTGGAATCTGAGGGCGCAAAAAAAAATCAAAATATTGAGAAAATCGCCTTTAAAGTTGTCCAAATGAAGTTCTTAGCAAAGCATATTATTGATCAAAAATTAAGTTTTTATATATTTACATTATAGGAAATGTACAAAATATCTTCATGAAATATGATCTTTACTTAATATCCTAATGATTTTTGGCATAAAAGAAAAATCAATCATTTTGACCCATACAATGTATTGTTGGCTATTGCTACAAATATACCCGTGCGACTTATGACTGGTTTTGTGGTCCAGGGTCACACAATTCATGATAGCTACCTAATAAACTAAAGTTAACAAATTAAAATCTTACCCTTCTAATTATAACATCAGTTTTTCAGCTAATCTTTATCCCATATGAAATATGAGATCTAATAGAAGCTTAAAATAAATTTTGTGCAATTACATTGAGGACTGAGGCTTTCAGCTTCAAACAGAAGCCTCAGTCTCCATTCATTGTAATTACTTGGAAAAAGTAACTAACGTACTTAAGTAAGTACTTAGGATGTTCATTTTTGAGTAAACTACTGCTTTAATTTTCTATATTAAATTATATAACTGACACAGAACTAATGCCTACTCATGCAAATAGAGAGAGAGTGAAAGAGCGAGAATCAGAGAGAAGGAGAGAGAGAGAGAGAGAGAAATGCCGTCCACCTACCCTGACCTGTTCATGACTGGCATACTGCCATCACAAAGGGGCTCAGTCGCGAGCAAGCAGCCAGAGGAACAGTAGACTGTCCTCCTTCAGGTCCCCTGTGAGACGCTGCTGCCACTCCCCAAATATCGTGTCAACTCGCAGTTGCAGTGGAGCCGGTGGCTGAGAGAGCAGTCATCCTGCATCTCTGTCTACAGCTATGCCCTCTTTTTATTCTCTTTAACTTCCTCTTGCTTGCTTCACTCTCTCTCTCTCTTTCATCCAGTAACTCTCTCCTCCCATCCAGCCTCCCCCTCCTCTCTCTCACTCACTCAATCTATCTATCTCCACTCTATCTCACCGACTTCCTTCCATTTCTCTCTCTCTCTCCAAGGGTAATTACTCTGAGTGGTGCATTGTAGCCAAGACAGACAGTAAATGCTGTAGATAACAAGCTCATGATAGGCACACACTTCTGCCATGTCTCCTCCTCTGCTGTGTGTCATGCAGGATTTGCCAGACAGTAAGTGGTGCACTGCAGTATTTCCTCTTGAGGTGTTACTCTATATAAACGTGTTGGCACTGTCTCTGCTTACTGTATATGGGAACTAAGCATCCCACTACTTCTCTGTGTAAGTGTATGAAAATAAATGATGGAATAATAGTGATCACACTTGCCTCCCTTCCTCTCTTGGTGCTTTATCTGTGTTTGTAGCATCTGGCTTAATCCCAGGCTTCATAACACCCTCTTCCTTCTGCAAAACATCAGCATAAAAATCAGTACTGCTAAATGTGGCATCTGAGCATTATGGGATATTATCACATGGTTTTGCACTCCTGTTCAGCTCATCATATTATTGCAGTGACAACACTGGGAACTGTTGCATTTTGGACTTTGTTAAAGTCAACATGAGATTTAATTATTTAATGCCAACTGGGATAAAATACTACATATGAAAATAACTTTTTTTCCATTTGTTTAACTTGATCTGACTTTTGTTTGTTTTCTGAGATAAAAATATATATTTAAAAACGCTAAAAAACAAAAAAGCCAATAAGATCCGAAGAACACAATAAAATTAAAATAGAAAATTCAAAATTAATTCAAAATATTAAGAAAAAAGTAAAACCCTAAAAGAAGTACAATGACCTAAGATATTAAGTCTTGTTTTCTGATAAATGCGNAATTAATTCAAAATATTAAGAAAAAAGTAAAACCCTAAAAGTACACTAAAATATCACTGCTTTAGAAGTACAATTACCTAAGATATTAAGTCTTGTTTTCTGATAAATGCATCAGAATTAAGCCAGTTTATGTTTAAAACAAGACAAAATATCTGTCAAGAAAATCAACTAAATTCAAAATGAAAACCAGATTAATTTTCTCAGATGTTTGATATTGTATCAAATATTATATCAGATATGTGTCCTTATTTTAAAAGTAAACCTGCTTAATTTTGATACATTTATCATAAACGTTTTCCTTTCTAAAGTAAAAGTATCTTTATGTATCTTTAAGTATCTTTAGGAATTTTTAGAATTCATTTGTACTGGAAAACTAGACAAAAATATTGAAAAATATTTTATTGCAGTGCTATCTTACTGATATTTCATGAAAACGTAATTGCTCCACTTCTCAAAAACAAACAAAAAACAAAACTTATTTTCGTCTGATGTCACCAATCCCTTTGCTTTTTCAACCTCTCCCCTCCAAGAACCTGTCGATAGTTCATACATTCAATCCAAAATCACTACAATATTTACAAAAAAAAGAAGAATTCAAGGCCCTTCTTCTGGTCCAAAAAAAGTTAAAAAGCCTTAATTCACATTATGGCCATCCTGACACACTTTGAGAAAGGCTGAAGGCCGAAACGCAACAGAGTTTTAAGAATTTTTAATGTTTCTATTGAGCTGGCCATTATGTGAATAAAGGCTTTTTAACTTTTTCGGACCAGAAGTACCATGGATTTCTTTTATTTGTAATAATTGCTTCAAACCCAATGAAAGAGCACCTTCTGAGACTACTTCACAAGGTCTTTTCAGCAAGTATCGCTTCAAGATGTCCACGATCATCACAATATTGTTGAATTTTCCTGCTGTATTTGTAAATACATCAAATTATGAAAGTAAGTGGTTTACGAATGCTATTTCACATTGACTTTAACCACAGTATAACTGAAGAAAAGAGCTGATTTCTGATTTGTGGAATACCTTATAACTGGAAGTTTTCTCCAGCTTGGTGATTTCATTTTTCTTTGGCAGAGTCTGCATTTGTAGTGCTTGTCTTAAGTGAATAGCTGACTGTTTGATATGAAGAATGTCTCTCTGATGGCGGAGAAGCAACCGTCTCTGCTGCCGGCCTGATCTGTACATGTTTCGCCAGTGGTGGATCTCTGCCTAACATAAATAAATCAGCATAAATAAAATACATTATATTGTCTGTAATGTCTGTTTTGTCTTATGCTGACCAAGGCCACATTTATTTGATCAAAAATACAGTAAAAATAGTAATATTGCAAAATATCATTACAGTTTAAAATTTGTCTCCTGTTTTATTATGTATTAAAATGCAATTTATTTCTGTGGTAGCAAAGCTAAAGTTTCAGTAGTCTTTAGTGTCAGAAATCGTTCTAATATACAGATTTTGGTCCTCAAGAATATTATCAGTGTTGAAAACAATATATATATATATATATATATATATATATTAGAAACCATGATATATGTTTTTCAGGATTCTTTAATATAATTAAATAAAACAAAATGTCTTTACGTTTACTTTTGATTTAAAAAGTATTGATTTTATTGATTTAATAATGATGAATTGAAATGTACTGCCACTTTTGATCAATTTAATGCATCCTTGCTAAATAAAAGTGTTAATGTATTTCCTCAACAACAAAAAAAAAGTACTGACCCCAAACTTAAAAAGTCACCTGCTCTTGTTGGAATCTGTGAATTACTTCCTCCTGCTCCTGCTTGAATTCCTTGAAAGAATGTATATCATCTTGTGCTGTTCCATGACTGATGTGTTAAATGACAATATGGACAGGTTATAAAATGATTGCAACAATGACAGCAATTTTCCAGCCATAAATATTTGCACATATGAATAAGTGGTAAAAAACCAGCATAAACAAATTGGATCGGTCCTGAAATTATGAGGACTGGCAGCTATGACTATACAGAGTAAAATGCGGTATCTTCCAGTGTTAGGAGCACATACAAATGTGAAAATATTTACAAAAATGTAATCAGTTTAGTTAATAAATCACCTCAAGGCTACATATGCAGATAAAAGCAATAATATACAATGACTTACATGTTTTCTGTACTTCTTACTGAATCGAAGGTTGAACATGCTCGACTCGAGACAGAGTGGTGTTGGGAAAGGTGCAATTTGCGCATGTGATAATCAGCAGCCTGATGTGATAATAAGGTTCTGCCATGGCTAACACAATGTTTTTTTTTCTTATACACTCTGAGTATATTTATCCTTTCCTTACATCCTGCCAATAATCCTCCTTTTTTTTCCTAAGTGCATCAGTAATCTGATTACATCATTTTATATTTTTTTGTATTCTGATCATGTAACATCACTACAAGTCTTCTGTTACTCACTTTACGCAATGCTCCAACCAGTCAAGCTCAGCTTGGGTCTTCTCCCAGAGCGCTTTCTCCCTGAGCCTGAAGAGTGCGCTGTACTGCCGTGCCCTCAGCTCCTCTTCCCTCAGGAACTGCTGGCTCTGGGCCAGCGAAAGGTGGCTGTGGAGGCGCTGGCTGTACAATTCGCTCAGCTCACTCCACTACAAATCGCATTAAAAGAGGAGCCAGACATAAATGTGCGCTCAATACTTTGACATAAACTTGCCTTGCACAGCTTTTAGCGCACATTTGCAATTTGTAACTGTGCTACAGACAGTCTATCCTATAGAAAGTACAATGATACAGTGACGGTATATTGTATAGTATTGTATGGTATTTTAATAAACACCACAGTACTAAATGATTATACCAAATTCATTTTGCATAGTACTCCAAGGTATTTCGAAGAAAAACATGGTACTATCATGATGCACGTTAAAAAAAAAAAACATGGTAGGATAAGAATGGGGAAGAAGCTCCACTTAAAATGTGCATTTGCCTTTAAATTGTAACATATTTAGAGGAATGATGAATCAACAGTCAACATGTTATTAATGGAAGTTGTCAAAGTATTTCACAACATAATATGAGGAATTTAAGTTATTTGGTCCTCATAAGTAGTCAAAACAAGGACACACACACACACACACACATTTTTGTTTCATTAATATAAACTACTAAATCAACTGCTGTTTAGAAAATGTATTTGAATAAAATAATATTCTTACATTTATATACAGGCATATGGATATATATTTTATTGCCCATATTTTAATTTAAGATATATCATAAAGACAAGACTATCAATTCAAATGTAATGAATGGAATAATTTCACTCAGTTAGATCAATAAGGTTTTAATGAATAGGATACAGTACGTCTAACGCATGGAATTACTGAATAACCCCATATTAATTATTACATTTTGTGCCAACTCTGTTGCCCACAAATCCCTCTTTATCAAATAGACATTAAAAACTTTAATATTCTACTCATTACATAAGCATCTCAGTATATATAAAACAGATTCTTAATTTAATGCTTATTTATTTATAATTTAACTGATCACCTTGCTTGTGGAGTCAGTGCTCTCGCTGCTGTCACTTTGCTCCTCCTGTCCTTTTTCTGTCTGGTCAATCCATGGTCTACAATCTGCAGCACACAGTACCATATCTAAAATAATATATACATATATTATAATAATAATTGAAAAAATATTTCAAATATATTGTTTGAGAGTAATAAACTCTGGAGCACATACCCACTCCATTTTTTTCATCTTTAATCTGTTTTTTAATTGACACTCTTTCTTGTCTGTGGCTTGTCTCTGTGTCTGCATCCAGAGATACACGTTCAGACAAAGTTTCCCTTGATTTTGCTCCACAGATGCCCTGTCCAGCGGGTTCTGACTGTCTCAGAGCCCCTTTGTGGTCTGTGATTCGCAGCCAGGCTGGCTCATCGTCCATGTGTGTATCTAGAGCACTGATTGTCTTCCTGAGAGCCTCCTCTCTGTGTCTATGAGTTGCCAGAGCGTTTTGAGCCCACTCTGCATCAGCTGCACTCACAGGACTGCCAGCTTCACTCAATGTGCCTGAGCCCTGATCCACCTGCTCAGCTCTGCTGGTTCAAAGATGGCAGATGTGTTAGGAATCCAAGTACTATGAGACTGAGTACAGATGAGAATGAGTGATGTTAGCATGCATAAAATCACACATAAAAAGTGTTGTTATTATAAAATTGAAATAAAGCTAAAATAAAGTCAATTAAATCAAATTAAATGTTACATGGAAAACCTAACCTGTCTAGCTACACTACCAAAGTAATACTATTAATAGAAATACTATTACCACTTAAAATGATGTGTGTGTATATATATATAGATAGATAGATAGATAGATATTTTTTATAATTCAATTTATTTCAGAGATGGCAAAGCTGAAAAGTTCTTATTGCTTTCAGTTAATTAAATTAAATTAATTTATTTAATAAAACAATATGTCTTTACAGTCACTTTTGTTCAGTTGAATGCATTGTTGCTGAATGAAAGTACTGTTGAATTCAGTTTTGTTTTTAAAAATCTTGCTTACCCAAATGGTAGTGTCAGTTTCCACAAAAATATTAATTAACCCACAATTTATTACAATTTAGAATACTAAGTAATGTTCCTTGAGCACCAGCACAGCATACTAGAAAGATTTTTAAAGGATCTATCATCGTCTCTATATCTTTGTCTTTAAATTTCAATTCATTTGAATTCTACTTGAATTGCAATTCTACATATTGTTTGCTACCTAAAAACTCAGTAAAATTTAATGAACTAATAATGCTGTAGTTTTAAAATGAATTGCACAACAAGTACGGAGTGGTGTGTTTCATGTCCACATACTGTACATTTGGCCACGTAGTGTCTGTTTCTGTGATTTAAATACTTGCTAGCTCAATACTGCCCTCTTCAGGTTGAGAAAAGGTAGAGTGGGCTCTGCAGTGGACTCACAGTGTCACACTTTGGTTCTGTCTAGGAAAGACAGACAATTGTTCTTCAGTTGTGTCAGCTACATGAGCACATCTCTTCTTCTCCTCGGAACTGCCTCTGTTCTGTGTAAGTGCACATTTAGATCTCATTATTGCAACAGCATGAAGATGGTAATCCTTAAGATGTCTAGGCAAGAACATTTGCTTTTTGCTTTTTCCAGACAACATTCATTTACATACCTTGTATTCCTGTTGCTGTTCTCTCTTGGCCCTGTGGAGCACTTGCCTTTGTTTCTTAATTACTTCATGCATATTCCTTTGCTTCCTCTCGTCTTCTCGCTGAGCTTCTTTCCTCATTTGCAGCACCTTTCTCCTTCTCTCAACGGCCTGGTGATGCATATATTCCCGCAGCTCTTGGATATTATTTCTAGGTTGCCTGTTTGATTTCATTTGGTCTTCATTTTCTTTACCTGCAACTAGTGGTTTTGTTGTCTTTGTAATGTCGTAGTTTTTATCAAATACTTCTGAGGTGGAATTTTGCGAATAATGATTTCTGTGTGCCAACGAAACTGCTTTGACTGGGTATGAAGAAGCTGCATAGCTTATGAATGTCTTTCCAGATGCTGGAGAATACAGGACTTGATCTTGAGATCTCAAGGGGCTGGGATGCTTCTTAGATGAATTCTCATCCTTTTTCATTTGGTTTGAACTAAGGTCTCCATTTGTTTGAGCATTCAGAACAACTAATTGTCGAGAAGCCTTCTTGTTTGACCAGTCTCTCTGATCTGTAAAGAAAATGCATGCATGAGAAGTGTGCAAATTTAAAAGAATGCAAAGATGCTAAATATGATATAAGCATGCATAAGATGCTGAGTCTGATTCTGTGTGCCCACTCAATGCAATTGAATTATGGCCTACCCTTAATGCTGACTCTTTCAGCCTGTGAAACAGCACTGCAAGGTGAGTTCAAAATTAGTTTCACAAGCCCTTGGGCATTTCTCCAGGCGGATATGTACGTTGAATGCTCTGCTGTGGGGTTAGAAAGGAAAAGAAGTGCAAAAATTTGACCTTTTTAGGGGTACAGTAGCTTGTTCCTGACACAGTACATTTAAAGGAATAGTTCACCCAAAAATGAATATTTACTCATTTACTACATTTACTCACTCTCAGGACATCCAAGATTAAGATTTTGCTTCTTCACATATTTTTGATATGGATCCACATAGTAGTACCTTCTCTTGTGAAAAAGAAGTGTGCTTAATTGTATTGAATGTGCACTTGTAGTGTACTTCAAATCCCAACTAAATGCATATAATTTAAAGTATATAATCTATTTTCGTTTAATTGTAAATAAAATGTAATTAAGCATCTGAAACTTTAAATTCAGTTCGCATTTAGGTACCTAGTGTTCTTTATATATATATTAGTTTCAAATCAAATACTGATTTAAGTGTTAAAAGTATGTTTAAGTGTAATTCTTTTCACAAGGGTTAGTTTAGTAATCTATACCATTAAGGTACTACTATGAACTTTTTAGGAGTAAATGCTTTAGTTTTTTTTTTTTCTTAGAGTGTAGTTTTAATGCTTAATTGAATTTTTCTATTCTCTTACGTAAGACATTTAGTAGGCCAAGGTGCCTTGAAAGCGCTGAGATATTTTTATTTTATATTCTGGGTCAGGAAGCATTATATTAAATAGTTTCCTCATGGGTCTAACCTCGGAGATCAGATCTTTGGTAGTCGGCGTTGGGTGAGAAACAGCTTACAGTGTTTTTCCTTGTAGCCAATCTAATTATTCCACCTGCATCCGGTGATGATTTTTCTTCTAGCAGAAGAGATTACATCAAATTACATACTAACTTCATTTAACACAGACTTGCACATCCTCTAACTGATATCTGTTACCCCTATTTCTTTTTTAACACATGTCCATGCTTTGTAACTGCATATACCATAAAGTTCAGTGACAATGCAGACCTTTGTTTGTCACCCTGCAAATTTTTCTGGTAAGATGTCGATCTTTCTCCGCAGGTGCTGGAGTTCGAATTTCTCTCCTCAGTCTCTGTTGCTGGATCTTCATTTGTAGACTGTGTAAGGCTTTGGACGTAGGTAAATTTTTCTTCAAAAGCTCTGCACAATATAGTGAGTCTAATTTTGGTGAAAGAGTGTCATCTTGTGGAAACTTTTGGCAATGACTCATAGTCTGCAGAACATGAGCTGTCTTTGATGCGTCCGTTTTGGATTTGTTTGATAAATGCTCTTTGCAAAATCCTTTTTGCACAGATTTATTTGGATCAACTATATTTAAAGAGTCCAGGAGGAAAGTACATCCTGAATGTGGCAGAGCAGATGAGTCACACTCTGACGTGATCCTAACTGGACTGAAAATGAGATTTTAACACTTCATACAAAAACCTATCCCTTCAGGAATAGAAAAATTCTTTAAACATTAAGTTAAGTATAAAAGTCAAATACTCACCTGTAACAGAATGTATCTAAAGGACTTGAAGCTTCCATGTTTGTTTCAAGATATTTTTTGTGCTCTTGTTTTGCATGCAGTGTTTCTGGGAAAAAAAAAAAAAAAAAAAGCAAATGATAAATTTACACATAAAGTGGGTAAGTAGCTACATTACAGAATTATAATGCAATTACCACAGACAAAAATATTCTATGAAGTTTTAAGAATAAATTTATGGATTACAGATGTCAGTTATTTCCTTTGCAAGTAGCCTAGATACTGTATGTGTTCAATATAATTTTTTCATAGCCTAATGGGTTTGCTTTTTATGTATATATTTATTTAATAGCCTATTTAGGAGAAAATTAGCTGCATACAGTATAACACTTTCTATGGCAATCAGTGTGTGCACTGAATAGCCTACTCATAATCATACGAAATTATTACTGTTTCAACAACCCCGTTTTAGCCTGCTATCCATATAACTGAGATAGCAAATCTTATGTAAACTATAATTTAGGCCTATTATTTATTTGTTCAAATCAGTCACATTCAAATAGCAAGCAGCCTCAAATTGATCAAAATTATCAACTATATTTAACAAAATGAAGCCACCCTACCATTAAATTCGCAGGATCACGGTCCTTTCAGCGTCTCAGGGGCTATCAGTAACTTTGTTTACATTAAAGCTCCTAGTAACAGACTCAACTAGATAAAGGCAGAGTTACGTACACTGGCGCTAAATGGAGCGCCAAAATTACACAACAACTATAAGAGTAGGTTTCTGCAAGACTCGTTTTTATATATATTTTTTATTTTTTTCTAAGTGGAGACAAAGTTCTTCAGCGTATTCAATGTAACTGTCAGTCTCCCATTGTTACGATTTAAACAGAACCGAACACAGAATCAGCATATGCTTCTGATTAGCATTTTGTAGTTTCTTAACACCGGTTAGTGATTATGCTTCACTAAAATGCATGATTTGTCTGCCAGAATGTAAAACAAAAATAAAAAAGATTACTTTAAAAACAAACTGAATAAGGTTTCAAAGCATTTAGTAGTGATAAAAGGCATCTGATTAGGGGGAACCCAGGTGCACAAGTGCAGGCATCCTGCTTGCAGTCATGCTGGGTGCTTCAACAATCATGTGTTCTTGCCCTTACAGCCTTTCAATATTAGCACAGAATGTATTTTCATATAACGTCAAGCAATTCTGCCTTTCTAATTTTGGATACACTAATATAGTGTGCTCTCAAATAGATAGTGTGGTACAGTTGTTTGCACAGTGTTAACACATACGCTGTACCACATTGTCTGTGGAAACAGTTTGAATCTATTTATGATGCTTTTGTGTATGATAGCTGAATGGACAGGTATGGCTCAATGGCTTTGTTCACAAAGGCTGATGGATTTTCCTATCTGTCAGAGCACTTACCTAATGGAGGGTTGAAAAGCTTCCTTCTGGTAGTGCATTTAAAAAGACGGGTGATGTTTGCTCTCACGCCAGCGTTGAGTCTAAAGAGTGTAAAGACCTTGTTGGCTTAATAGCGATATGAGGTTTCACAAATATATATTTTATGAGAGCCAAACCACAGGAAGGGCATTTTTGTGCAAGTCTCACATTTGTAAAAAATGTTAACATGTTAATGGATATGACAATGACAGTGTATGTGTTTTTGCAGGATATGTGGAGAAAAATACATTTATGCAAGTATTGATTTACATTATTTGGAAAGCCTATTTGCCATTACATTGGATGATTACATTTTTTAAATTGCCATAAAGCTTTGGTAATTGTGACTTGCTCTGTAGCTGGCATTCAGTTTGCCCAGGTTCAAGTGATATTATTAAGTGTAATTTACTCTACAGGACCTATTCAGTGTGCTATATTTAATGAACTGAGTAACAGGCTAGTAGGTAAAAATCACATTTCATACTAAAATTAATTAGTGACTTACCGAGTCTTACTTACTAAATTTATTATTGTAGCATAGTAATTTCAGAGAAGAAAAAAATGATACAGATATACGTGATACAGATACAGACGCTGTCCTGCATTTTGCCTAGTGTATTTTGGTCTTGGTTGACTAGATGTGTTATGCACACTAGTGATGCTGCTGTATGGACTTGCTACTGCCAATGGATAAACATACATGCTGTTTTGAACATGGTGATGCAAAAATTGGTATATATAAATTTCAAAGCAGATCTAGACAGGTGGAGCTAGGGAGGTGGAGGGAGAGTGTTTCAGAGGAACTGCAGGTCCAGCAAACACTAAACCAGACTATTTCAGACTCTCTCTCTCTCTCTCTCTCTCTATATATATATATATATATAATCTGTCAATGAACTGTCTGCTACTGCACATGTAATGTAGTGAACTTTAGTAGAGAGCAGCAGAGAGCACTGATGAACTGGGCCTGTTCTCGTAGCTGCCTGCTGGCTGGCACATGGAGTTGGACTGGAGGGAATCCCAAGAAAGACTGCTCTATTCCCCCTGGGGAATTCTAAATGGAGTGGCATTCATCCATTCATTTCAGACGAAGGGCCCCAGGCAACATTATGTTGCTTTGGTTTATCCCAGAATCATTGGTTATTGCCTCCTCCTTATGGTAGCTTCCAAGCAACCCCCTCCTCCTCGCGCTCCGCCGACAGTAGCTCAGCATCGCTTGAAACAAAGACATGAAAATGACAGATACATCAGTAATCTTGGCCACTGTATCCTCGTATAATTGTGCTCTAGTTTTCCTGACTGTGGAAAGAGAGAGGCAACTGATCCCCCAGGAGGCAATGAATGGAACTCAACAATGCAGGAATGCAAGCCAGTGTGTGTGTGTGTATGTGTGTGCACCAGACAGTGTGTGTTTTTGTTGGTGTGTATATGTCTGTGTTTGAGTGAACAACGGGAGCGAGATTTGGAAGCCGATTTCCAGTTCCTATAGCAACCATGATGTAAGCGGAGAGGGGCAACTGCGCCCCATTTCTCTCTATCTCTCCCCCCTCACTCTCCCTTTCTCTCCCTCTCCCCCTCGAAAAACAGACAGCCCAGCACACAGGAAACCTGGGTGTGGAAGATAGGGAAGTCATCCTCATTTTGCTGGAATATAAGCCTTTTTTCTAGTATTTATTTTCTTTTTTTAATGTTTTTAAGATTTGCAAGCCATTCAGTAACATGTACGTTTCAATCTTGGGAGAGAAAGGTCTGCTTGTCATGTCTGCCAAGAAAATCATTTAGTGCCAGAGGCTGTGGCAATTGGTGTATGGCTGTTCTCAGATGAAGTCCCTGTAGAGAGCGCCTTTGTGAACTTTATTGTTTTGGATTTTTTGAAAAGGATAAAACAGTAAGTCATTTTAAAACTTTGTCATATGAAAAATATGTCAT
The DNA here is from genome assembly GCA_004124795.1 of Poropuntius huangchuchieni. Taxonomy (NCBI): domain Eukaryota; kingdom Metazoa; phylum Chordata; class Actinopteri; order Cypriniformes; family Cyprinidae; genus Poropuntius; species Poropuntius huangchuchieni. The sequence continues at coordinate 2,589 of SCHK01436165.1, read as the reverse complement.
GCTTAAATATTGCTTTTCTAGTAAAATATCTCAAATGTTTTATGTGATGTTACATATTATATTTATTAAAAGCTGTTTTTTCTTTATTAGAATAAAAACGATTTAATGTTATCCTTTTGTGCTACTTCTAACACCAAACTGAAAACTCATTCAAACTTTGCTGGTCTGTAGTTAATGCATAATGCTAACTCTAAAACTTTTCAGGCTTACAGAAGAAAATATTTATAATTTTAAAAGTGTTTAATAATCTAAATATAGTTTTTAGTTCATGTTTGTATCATTCTGGGAACAAGAAAACATTGTCTGTGTTAATGAATTTTTTACTTACATTCAGTTTCAAGTTTTCATGTTTCAAGGATTTCATTAATCATTGCAATAGTGTTTAATCTTTTGCTCTGTATTCTTTTTAAGGGTAAGTCCCAGTCACCTCTAATGAGGTCTGCCCTTTCACTGTGCTCAGAGACCCCAGAAGCAGCGGCATGGAGAACCGGCGCTGCCAGCACCCTCAACAGCCCAATGCCCAGGCCCAAGAGGCCTCGTCTGGGACCCAGTCCTCCATGCCCCAGTCCCCTTTACTGTCTGGAGCCTCCTCCCTCATCTCCCTCACCCAGACAGAGGAGTTCTTTGACCTGATAGCCAGTTCTCAGAGCCGCAGACTGGACGACCAGAGAGCCAGTATAGGGGACCGTCTGGGCATCAGGATAGCACAGAATAATGTGGGACACTTGTGCGAGGCATGTAGTACACCGGAACCTAGTGACGAGTTTTTCAACATGCTCATAAAGTATCAGGTAACACAATTGAAATTGAAATTCGATATCAGATGCGAGATGTACACTTACGCTCCTCAGACGTCCTCTGTTTGCATGTTGTGAACTTTCTCACTTCTCTCCCCCTCCAGTCCTCCAGAATCAATGATCAGAGGTGCTCTTTGCCACCAGCACCAGACCCAGATGAAGACTTCTTCAGCCTTATTCAGAAGGTGCAATCCAAACGCATGGATGAACAACGGGTTTCTTTTCCTTCTGATGAAAAGGATGAAACAGACTTAAATTATAAGTCCAAAACCTCTGAGGGCTCAAGCTAGAGACTGTGGCACTTCTGATGCGATTTACACAAAGTCTTCTGCAAACTCGGACTCTCTGGCTGCACATTTTAAGAGATCTTCCAAGGCTGGCGTTAGGGGGCGTAATATAGGTTTATTTTAATTAGTAGGATTATATCATGTTGAATTGTTTCATATTTTTACAGTCACCCTGAGGTGAATCCAAACCCAACAGATGTGATTCAGAGGGAATGGAAACACTCACATGTTTGTATGTTCCAACAATTGTTCTTTCACAAAAGTGTTTGTGCAGATTTCAAGCAAAGCAACAGCATGGAAAACGATTAACATGATGCTTTCCAGGGATAATATTACTAACTACTGTCACACAACACAATATAGATCGGTGTGACAAACAACGGCAGCACATAATTTCCAAACAGGTGCGTGTTCATTTAACTCAAGTGGAAAGTGTGTTTCAGAGCACACTGAATATGAATTAACTGATACCCAGCAGATGGGAGCAGTTGTATTTGGCATGACACTGAAGTTGTATGGCTCATGGATCAGTTCATGTGGTTGTCTAATTCTGCTGATAAGTAATATAAGTAATACTAATAGTAACAGATTTCTTTCAGAAGACTTAAGAAAGGCTAAATCCATATTTAGCATTAAAAGGTGCATAAGTGTTAGTCTGTGAAAAGTGGATAGACTCATTTCAAGGTGCACTGTTTAACATGACTTTTTGTTTCATTGGAATAAAAGTGATGTTTTAGTATGATTTTAGTTTGTCTTTAATATTATTTTCCAGTGAGGATGATAGTATGATTTCCTTGCATCATTTTATGAATATGGAATCTCCTTGTAAAAAAAAGGGATAGTTCACTCTTAAAATGAAAATTTTGTCATCTTTTAGTCATCTTTTTTTTTCCCTTTTTTTTCATCATCTTTTTTTTTTGTCATCTTTTAGTCACCATCACATTGTTCTAAACCTGTATGAATTACTGGTAACACTTTATTTTAAGGTATCCTTGTTACACATACATGTAATTTCTATTATAATAACAAGTAATTACAGTCAGCCAAACCATAATCCTAACCCTAAACATATAATAGGTACATGTAGTTAATTAATATTACTCAGTACTTCAATGTATAATTACACTGTAACAAGGACACCTTAAAATAATGTGTAACCAAAATTCTTTCTTCTGCTGAACACAAAAGAAGACCATTTGAATGAGTAACAGTTTCTGGTCCCTATTAATGTTCATAGTATTTTTTCCATACTATGGAAGACAATGGGGACAAACAATTCTTCAAAATATGTCAAACAGGTTTGGATCACCTTGAGGGAGAGCAATTTTCTGTGACCACAGTCAGATTTCAAAACTTCCAGTTTTATGGAACTGCACAGGTGACTAATTGCATGGAAAATTGAGAGGTCACACAATTAGTTTAATTTGTAATTTTTATGATTTTATTAATTAGCTTTTTATCACCTTAGCAATCCCCTGCAGTTATTTCAGGAACCCCAGTTTGGG
>SCHK01436163.1:0-12343 GCA_004124795.1 Poropuntius huangchuchieni | reverse complement strand
TTTTTTTTAACTAAACAACAGTTGAGCTAGATTTTTTCATATTCTCTATTGACTAACATTCCAATTAAGCCTTTTTTTTTCTGTGCATGAATTCTAGGATAGTGTACCTGCAAATACCTCTTCAAGTTAGCTTTTTTTTCTTCACCAATTTTCTTATCTCATGGCTCACACTGGGTTTTGTTTCCCATCAGGTCACACATAATTTGTTTGTTCATTACTCAACTTACCACAGCAAAGACATACCTGTCATCCAATTTAAATTCAGTCTGTCACCTCATCTTTGGAGTTCAATTTTCTCGGCTACCATGCTGCCTGGTTTTTGTCAATCAGGCATTATCCAATCATGAGTGTGCCCACGCCATGCACATTTGCTTGCATGTTAATGATTATATATAATATCCTTATTGTGATGTAGTAGCATTCATAAATGTAATATAAACAACTTTAACTTCCACTGTGACATTCCACAATTACTTGTATTTTATTGGCTGATTCAAAGTCCACTGCCATTCAGAAGTTTGAAGTTTTATACTTAAATTCAGCAAGGATACATTAAATTGATCAAAGGTGACAGTAAAGACATTTATAATGTTACAAAAGATGCAGTTCTTTTAAATGTTCTATTCATCAAAGAATCCTGAAATAATGCATTATGGTTTCCACTAAAATCAGTTACATAATACATGATAAATGCTCAATGCCTTCATGCTCTTATTCCTCCTTTTTCTGTTGCTTTCTTTTGTCCATCTTTCAGTGTATTCACGTGTGCTGAAAAAGTCCTCTCAGGAGCTCTATGGCCTCATCTGTTATGCTGAACTCAGGAAGAAGGTTGGAGGCTGTGAGTACATCACGCGATGGGTTTTGTTGATCAAGGGGGGACATTTTAAGTGTTTGCACATGGGGACACTTTGAATGTTACATTCTTTGGTGTCTTCCTGTTTCTTCTAGTGATGGATGACAAAAATGTGGCCAAACTAAATGAGCTTATCCAACAGGGGTAAGTGTGTATGTTTGTTTGAGAGAGAAAGAGAAATTGGGTAATGCACAGTACTGATTATTTAGGTCATGTCTACTAGGATCATCTACTGTATATCTACATAGGTTGTGATCACATTGAGGTACATCTATAATTTTGTTTGTACATTGTTTCAGGGCCACAACAGTGCGCTCCAAAGGCAGAAATCTGAGGATCAAAGCTCCCATGTGCCGTGCGCTGAAGAAACTCTGCGACCCAGATGGTGTGTGTGTGAGAGAAACAGAGAGGTTGCTTTATAGACTCTTAAGAGATTGATTTTGTTAGCAACTTAAACAGACTGAATAGGGGTAAGAAGAGAACTCTGACAAAATGGAGCACTCTGGGTATTTAGGTAGACCAGGGCGGTGGATGAGTGTGCCATGGCTGCTCTCCAGGGTGTAGGAGGAGTGGTTTTTCATGGTTTCCATGGTTTCAGGCTGTGGGACTGATTGGGAAATGGGCGGTGATGCAGATTTAGGCCACCATCAAAATCATGGAGATGGTGTTGTAGGCTTCTTAGTATTTTTTTCTTCTTGTTCTCTGTTTCAGGTGTGAGTGACGAGGAGGATCAGAAGCCTGTGCGTTTACCCTTGAAGGTGGCTGTCGAACTTCAACCCCGGAGCAACCACTCCTGGGCTCGGGTTCAGAGTCTAGCCCATAATCCTCGGCTCAGGTGAGCTTCACTAATGCGCACACATGACCTCTCTTCGAAACCTCACTGATCCACCTCCTTCACATCACAACTATTCTTAAAATGCATTCTCATTTCATATTGGCCATATGTTGAAAGTCAGCATGAGATGAAAATTATGTAAGTTATTGATATGTATCTTATTGTGACTGATTCATCCATACATGTTTTATTTTTTTTACAATTTTTTTCCTCACAATTTTTAATCAAAATATAACTCAATCTGCTGGTGATTTTTCTCTGTTGACATATGCCAGACTTTTCCAATCATTTTATCTGCTTAAAACCACCCCTGCAAGCTTGTGCTCATTTGCATCTATTTTTCCTTCTCAAAATTCAACTAACAATCAATACATAGAACCCTGTGTATACATAGAAGTCCCTTACATTTTTTCTTTTTTGATAATATGGATGTACACTGTTAAATCTAATTAGTTAATCTTACTTAAAAAACAAAAAAACAAAAAAAAAAACTGCCCAGATAACAATAGCACAAATGTGTGTGCTAACATAACCAAAAGAGAGACTATCACTGCATCAACAACGGCAGTTAAGGCTTTTTAAACAAAGCAGTCTATAGTCTTAATGTTTATAGTCCCAACCTCGACCTAACCACAGGATCTACTCCTTAGCACAATGGTAACTTCTTCAAAAATGTAAACATATCAGAAACCCTTTTAAAACCAAAAGTTAGAGAACATTAAACAAAACCAAAACCACATAAAATAATTAATTTTAAACATTTACGCCTGGAGTCTGCATTATGAATTAGCTTGACATATTGGTACTCATAACAATCAATTTGTTTTACTAGGGTTTTCTAAATAACAAAGGCATAGTGTGCAAATAGTACAGATTACTAGATTTTTACAATTAAAATCAAGCAATTGTTGTATATCAAGTAAAGTAAACTAAAAAGTGTTAGTTAGGACATTTGTTAGGTTTTAAAGTGCACGTCACCGTACAGAAGAAAAGATCTGTCATTTTATTGAGACATTAAGGCACAACAAATTTGGCAATGCTCATCGCTATTCTGTGTTTGTAGGATGGTCATCGAGTTACACCGGAAGGTCTCCACTCTTATTGAATTCCTGAAACAAAAGTGGGCTGTCCAGGATCAACGAATCGTATCCTTGCATTCAGATCTCAGCCAGAGATCTCAGCATGCACAGTCAGGAGTTTAATTTCCTTCCTTTTTCCTTCCTGATCTGTTTTATGAGATACATTTGTGATTAGATTTGGTTGTTATGTTTGGGAGATATGCCAAAGATCCCTATGCTTACAGCAGTACTCAAACCTATGTGTTTTATAACAGTAATTCCCCTTAACTTGTTGCTTGTAGCGTAAGAGCCTGGCAGAGCGAGAAGCTCTGGACGGCCTGACCCAGTCTAGCGAGACGGAGGACCTGTTCCTGTTTCCGGCAGAGAACAGCACGGTTACTACTTTGCCAGGTGTGGCTCGTGTTGTGCACTCAAAAGCTTCCTGCACGGTACACTGGCAGGAGAGTGGGCGTGGCCGGACAGGTATTAGGGACTTGCCCGCAGCTCACATTTTGGGAATTCAGCCTGCAAGAGGAAAATCAGGCAAGTCTGGTCCGGTGGGAGGAGACCCGAAAAAAAGCGACGGACATCCTGTTGACGGTCCTGATAGCAGCACTTCAGCTTCAGGGGTGGAGACCAGTGTAAACCCAAACCTGAGCACTACCTCTCCAGTCAGTCCAACCCTCACTCCATCACTCCCCATTGGACCGGAGGGAAATGCGGTGGGGACTCTGGAGCAAGAGGCAGTGAGTCAGACTCAGACTGATGCTAGTGGGCGGGACAAAGAGACTGTGACTCAGGGAGACCCCGCCCCAATCGAGGGCCGGACTGAGGAGCTTGGAACGGCAGGAGGGCTTGCATCAGAAAAACCACCGNGAGACTGTGACTCAGGGAGACCCCGCCCCAATCGAGGGCCGCACTGAGGAGCTTGGAACGGCAGGAGGGGTTGCATCAGAAAAAGCACCACCACAATCAGAACCTCAAGGGCGTGGCGAGGAAGTGAGCGGGACTGGACGATCTCCTCAACAAATCCAAAACGAAGGTTGGAGCTCGCAAGGCTTTGAGAATGTGACACTGGCAGAAGTCTACCTCATGCTAGGCAAGCCTGGGAAACTACAGCTGGAGTATGAATGGCAGCCTAAACCCCAACCCTCAGCTCTGCCCACCACTCAAAGTGTGCTTCGGTGTCTCCTGAGACTTGTGTCATCAGAGGTCAACCCCAAACCGGTGAGTCTGAGTTTTTTCCCTGTCTCTCTGACCTTACACTTGACCTCTACAATACATCAAGGCAACTACAGACCTGCCAACCTCTACGCATTTTGACCTCAAAGTGTGCTGGTATGATTTTTGTCACTCTAAACTACGAAAAAAATCTGGTTACACCTTTGTCCACATGCAGTACTCAAATCAAGCTACTGCAAAAGATGAAGAGTTTGACATTTGAAAAAGTTTGTGCATTTGAAAAAGCAGCACACGCAAAACATCTTCCCCTGTAAGGACTTGTAATGAGAAGCATTTTTAAACCTGTTGTCCAACAAAAGAGAACATTATAACATACTAAACAACATCAGTCGAAAGTTAGAAATAACTAACTTTTGTGATCTTATGTGACTTATTATCACAGAATGAGGCAGAAATATATATTATATACAGTCATAAAGGCTATGTTGATTAGCGATTAACAAATGTACTTAATTATTATGAAAATACCCAAAGTGGTTTTAGAACACAGACAAACTATACATTGTCTAGTGTTTATTGGCTTAACATTTCATAATTCAAAGTTACAGTTACAGCCAGGGATAGCTGGATGCTTTTGTCCATATTAGGATTTCCTGGTACCCCTTCATTTCTTTTGCTGGTGTAATGCATATGTGGATTTTTTTGTTCAAGGGCACCCTCTGGCTTCCAGTATGAATGAAACACACATTACATGTGTTTATAACACTAAATAGTTTTAAAAAGAAATTTAAAGTAGACTTATGATAACCCGAACTTCTTCCAAGGTTGGCAGGTCTGCAACTATAAAAAGGCACAAAACAAGCTTTTGTCAGAAATGTGTTCATCTGTGGTTCTGTTTGTGTATTATTTAAATTAAATTATATTTTAATCTTAATTTTAAATGAAAAATTTCATTTCATTTTTTTACATTTATTATTATTTAATTACTTTTATTTTATTCCTAGACCCCAGAGGTGTGTTCAGTGGGTACTTCACCTTTGAAATCAGGTCAAGAGGAATCGTCTGTGACTCCTCCAGGCAGAGCTCCAGCTGGAGCGACCCGCAGTCCTAGCTGGGGTCGACAGCAACATGCAGCACGCTCAAAAATACTTCTGAATAATGCAGTCATCACAGGTACTTCTTTTCAAGTTTCATTTCTTCACCACTAACTGGAATTGCAGAAATAATGACAGTGTCTCAAATATCCCCTCGTTTAANCGCTCAAAAATACTTCTGAATAATGCAGTCATCACAGGTACACTTAGACAGAATTGTGTCTTCTTTTCAAGTTTCATTTCTTCACCACTAACTGGAATTTCAGAAATAATGACAGTGTCTCAAATATCCCCTCGTTTACCTTCTTGATGGCAGGTAGTTATGCCCCAAACTCACGACATTGGTCGATCAATTGTTACTATCTCAGGCTGTTCGCATTGCTCACAGACCAAAGTTTTAGGGAAATCAGTATACAAATGGTCTATTTAAAGCTGCACATTAAACTGGGATAAAAGAAAGTATTTAAATATTGAAACACTTCACTTTTGAAGCCAGTGTATTGAACATCCTCCCATAACTGAGTGAAGATTATTGCAACAGATAACAGCTGGAAAAACCTGAAGTTTCACCTCTTCTTAAATCAAAAACATCACATTGACTCAATATTGTGACAAAATTGCAGTGTTGCTACTCTGTATCAATTCGACCAGCTGGAACCTATCATAAATAACTGTGTTCTCCACAGGTGGGAGAAACCTGCCGCGGTCTCTGCCGGCCTCCGGAGGTGACAGCGAAGGGTTTGCTGTCCCAACAACCCTGCCTCCGAACAGCTCCCGCCAGTTGCGGATGTTCTCTCCTAATAAAGAGGCGGAGCTAGCCTTTCGCCAGCAGCTGGACTCCATCAGTGTGAGTTGTGTCAGTGTTTCTAAAAGGGAATAGAACATGAGGGACATGCTTTAAATATAATGGTGAAATTTATTTCAAGTTGTCAGTTGGCCAAATCATATAAACTACCATTAAAAGTTTGGGGTTGAAAAAAATATGCATTTCTTCATCAGCAAATTTTTCCTCTAATCATGCTTTTTTTTTTTTTTTCTTTTTTTTTTTGTGTCTTTAGTCAGATATATTTTCAAAGCAGCGGAAAATAGGGAGGGGGCGTCCATTAAGGAAACCTCTTGTGGTTCAGGTGAGTGTGGACAGAGTGGGGCTTCTTACCTTTACCTAGTTGCTTCTTTTCACATTGAATCTGTTGTTTGGTTGTTTTTGTTCTTAGAGCTGTCAAAGGATAAAAATGTGTAAATGTTTTTTTTTTTTTTTCTTTTTTTTTTTTTTTTCAGAGAACGCTGCTGCCACGAACAACTGGAGACACTTCGCCTCATGTTTGCTCCTTCTCTATTCTCTCCAATTCATCTGCTACAGGTAATAAACGCACACAAATGCGTAAAACTTTAAACATGCAGTGGCCGAAGTATTTGGACTCATATGCCACATTTAAATGCATGAATGTCATCATATAACAAAAAAAATCACACAAAAAGAAATATTATAACAAAAGTTATACTCTTTTAATACAACTTTTCACCTGAATATATAAAAACAAGATGTACTCCTCACGTACTTTCAAATTTTGGCATCAGTTTATTAAAAGTAGTTTACAAAAATCTCTCAAATAAGTGAATTGAGGCCGAGCAGTAAAACTGTTTAATTTTTAACTGTTCTGGTTTACTGTATCTATCTGTTTTATTTCAATGCAGTCACTTCTTTTTAAATATTTTATGTATGTCTTTGTCAGGAACTGGTTCGTTTCGTCCAATACAAACTCGTCTCGCCCCATCGAACCGCCAACTTTCCTCAAAAGCTTCGTCCGCTACAGCCAGCTCTGCTCCCGCTACTCAGCTGTCCAGTAAGAATCAAATCAAAGCTAAATGATAGAAGATGTATTTATCCACTGCACATTTGAAACTAACTGCTACATGCTCTTGAATGTCTCTTGAATTTGTTTCAGGTGCAATTGACCTGGCTGCAAAATCTGCAGGTATTATCCCTGGCAGCCCCTGTCGGGAAGTGGAGGCCCCTAGTATAGATAAGGCCATTGTTGAGTCTGAGGAGGCCATGGACTCGGCACCTGCTGCACCTGAGCTAGAGCCAGATCTACTTAATCAGGAGCCTTCTGAGGTTAGAACTAATACCCTTTCTAGATCTGCTTTCACTTTTGGGTGTACATTTAATCATTTCTTGGCCTGTGCTCATTTTGCTCTCTTTATCTGCAGGAATCCCTGCAGAACGGTGTCTCTCCACCATCTCCAGGGGGCGGGGACTCCCTCCTGGCTCCTCCCAGTGTTGCTTCCTTATTGGATATCTCTCTGCCGGGCCCCCCAGAGGAGTCTCTACCTTCTGGAGAGCCGCAAACTCAAATCAGCGACTCCATTATTGAGCTCGCCATCAACTCGCACTATGGTATGAACCATAGAAGCATTAGAGGATCTCAGTGGGATCATTTTGTTTTAGTTGTATCTACTCGCTCACTTTCGCTCACTTTTCGCTCTCTTTCTCAGGTGATGGATCATTGCTCTCACCTCCTAAACTCAATGGGAGTGATCGATCCAAGCTCCTTCCCTCTTCATGTGACAGCTGGATGCCGTCCCCCACACACGACCCTCAGTGGTACCCCAATGACTCTACTGATTCAAGTCTTGGCTGCCTGCTCTGTACGTACCAAACACATCTCAATTCCCTGTTAGCAACGAATGTTTATTCTAGATATTATGTATATCAGTAACACAGCAGGAAACAAAATGATAGTATTAAAATGAGATTTAAATTTATTGAGCTTTCTTTAAATTTAACATTCCATAATTATGTCAGTAAGTTGTTTTGAAAAGAAATTAATACTTTTTTTCAGCAAGGATACGATAAATTGATCAGAAGTGACAGTTAAGACATTTGTAATGATACAATAAGATTGCTGTTTCAAATAAATGGTGTGCTTTTGAACTTTCTATTCATCAAAGAATCCTGAAAAATAATGAATTAGGTTTTCTACAAAAAATATTATGTTTTTGACATTGATATCAGTAAGAAATGTCTCTTGAGTGCCAAATGATCCTATTAGAATGTTGTTGGGATGGATCACGTGACACTGAAGACTGGAGTTATGGCTGTTGAAAATTCTGCTTTGCTATCACAGGATTAAATTACATTTTAAAATTGATTAGCTTTAAAGACATGCATTTTTAATTTACATCTTGTCATTTAGCAGACGCTTTTATCCAATGCTACTTACAAATGAGAACAATAGAAGCAATAAATACCAACAAAAGAGCAATAATATGTAAGTGCTGTAACAAGTCTCACTTAGTCTGAAGCAGTAAACGTAGAAAGGTTTTTATTAATAATAATAAAAAAAGTAGATAGAATAGAAAAAGAATAGAAATGCTAGTGGTAGAGGGTGCTTTTTTTGTTTTTGTTTTTTAAATAAGAAGAGAACAATTAGTAGAATAGAAATAGAATAGAGAGTGTTAGAGGGGCAAGAGTAGATGGAAGAGATGTGTTTTTACCCATTGCTTAAAGATGGCTAAGGACCCAGCTGCTCAGAATTTTACTGTTTTAAGTTATTTTTGATGAAGTAAATACAGCCTTGGTGAGCAAAAGAAACTTCTTTCAAAAACAAAAACAGATAGATATTCATTCATTTATTCATTCCACTGTTTTCCACTGGAATACTTCCTTTAGAAGGAACTTAATTGATGTGTTAACTTTAAAAAATAGTTAGATTAATTATTTATTTGTTCACATTGAATTACGTTTACCGTTGACAACCCTAGTTTAATTTAATTTCATTATTTTGTATGTATAGGTATCTATTCAGTATTGATACTGAGGTACAAGAGGCTGGCTTCATACGGAAGTCAAAATGTCCACAGTTACCTGTCTGTGTTCGTACTGCAAGCCTCCATCAGTCTCAGCACTATTGACAAACGAATCCTTGTTTTCCTGATTTGCAGCAAGTCTGGCATCTCCTGATAAGACAAGAAGGACCGCGCTGCCCCCTTCGAGTAACACAGCCTTACTTGGACCCAGTTTACTAGACAGCAACTCCCACGATTGTTTCCAGTCCCGCGGCCTGCCGGATGTAGCCGAGGTGAGAGGAAACACACAAAGTCCCCAGCTGCTGTCTGGTAGACTAATGTCATTTGATATGACACATTATCACCAGGCACTCCTGTATTTGTTTGTTCTCATTCTGGCTCGCATTAAAGATAAACAGGAAGTCATCTATCCTCAGCAATTGAAAGTGTTACTCATTTATTGTTGTTGTCATTTGGCTGTTTTCTTGCTACAGGTGGATACCCAGCTGGCCTGTATGATGAGCGAGAGCAGTGTCGACTACATCGCCCGCTTCAATGACCTCGCACAGGAGCTCTCTGTCACAGAACCGACCCTCCCACCTCCTCCAGAGGACTGATGCAGGGGGCGGAGCCTGTCACTGTTCGTATTGGACAGAAGAAAGTTAACCGGAGTGCAGTGCAGCTGTAGGAAGTGCAATAGACTGGCAGGGTCCATAACAGCCTTTGGGCTCTAATGTGTGCGTGTGTGTGTGTGTGTATGTGTGTTGATTATTCTGTGGCTGTTGTCTTATGAGCCACACCCAGGACACTTAAACAACAAAAAAGTTTACAGTGCAACCTCATGTACAGAAAAAACAAAACCTGCCATATTTGAACAAAAACCGTCCTCTCATCTGTATACCTGTCTCTGTTGTCTTTGTCTCACTTTTGTGTGCGTGCATGTGCATGCATCTGTAAGTGGAGCTGCGGATTGTCTTTGTGATTTCTTTTTGTTGTTGTTTGTACACAACGGATTTGTGTGAAACCCTCTAAAGCCATAGGAGTGCGTCAGCGCACACCCTCCGTTTATGAGACCTCAGATTCTGATTGGTTTATTTTCATCTGAATGTTGGAAGTTGGTGAAAGCCACACTACTGAAAGGGACAAGGGCTTCTTTTTTTGTGAGATTATTACGAGGACTGAATATCTAACACACACTAAACAAAATGACTGATAACACAAATGCAGTGTAGTTGCATCAAAAGTGAGATTAAACAGATTACGCTATTTTTTCCCCACAACACTAGGATTTTTGTTTCCTGCCGAAGCCAATAATTTGTAGATTGTAAAACTGAGTTTTCTTATGCGAGACTTTTTGTGTGTGTGTGTGTGTGTGTGTGTGTGTGTGTGTACATATATCTGAGTGTTTGCACAGATGTAAATAGACAATAACAGTCCCCAGTATTTACTGCTTTTGTAAATTATTGTCATTTGGATTTATTTATTGATAACTCACTGAGACAGTGTTTTTGTTTAACATGCCAGATGCAGGCATTTAGGAGCTCCTCTCCACTGTTTTAAAGAGTTCTGTGTTGTTAAAAGGGGGTTTTAATCCCAATGTGTATAAATAGAGCTACAACAAACCCTTTTGTGTCTGTCAGTGTTATTTTATCCATGTTGCGATGCGTTTTCTTGCTGGATTCTGTAGAGGGCGTGATAGCTTCGTTCTTTCGGAACTTTATTGGACAGCCGAAATCACGTGATGGTGTTGAGTTCCGGTTTCTCCATTCAGTCATATGGGTCTTAGCTCTACGGTAGGTAGTGTGTTATTATTCCTGCCAGTTTATTGTATGTGTTTGCAAAACAGTATATGCAGATACAGCGGCCTTGGAGATACTGATTATTAGAGATATTAAGATTGTTTTGTGAAAATAAGATCAGTTGCGTAGCGCACTGAAACGTTTATACGTGACAATATTCAAGTTGCTGTGGATTAATTGTTGTAGCGTTACTGTACATCAGTGATAACGTTACTCTGTATTATCGAACAGACTACGGGATGTTTTAACAATAAATCAATCACGAAAATGTTTAAGCGACACTTGACCACTGATGCCCTTGAAAGAATTGTGTTTTCAGTATTTGCATAATATTCTAGCACTTATTAATATTTTGAATTGGCTTTTTTATATTTCAGTTTTCGTTTTAGCTTAAAAGTTTTAGTAATTTTCTGTTTTTGTCATTTTTATTATTTTATTTTTATTTAAATTAAATTGATTAAATTTCACTTTCTATTCGACTCTAATTTCTTTCAATGTGTATGGTAAAAACTTTCAGTTTTAAGTTTTCAGCATTTGAATATTTGACACGAGTTTATTTTAAAAAGGTCCTGGATGGATAAATCATTTAGAAAATGCTAATATTTTATGCTTTCTCGCAATGTGAGGTCAAAACGTGACATATAAGAGTTACACCAATCACATACAATAAAACAATTTCATATTTTTTATTACTTCAAAATATTGTTTACAATTTACAGTTCTGTCTCCTACGTAAACAGTATGTAAAACATACCCACATTGAAGCTCAATGGTGTTTTCACAGAATGCTGCCATGTTCCATTTAGATAAAGGTGCTAGGCAGAGTTTTAATATATGTGAATTACTATATGCATCATATCTCTGCATGTGTGTACAGTCACATGGAGCGTGTGTTAGGTTTAGGCGTTGGGCCACTGGCAGCTGGGACTGTGGGGCTGCTGATTTTGCTGAAAGTGATCCAGAGATTGAGACACAAGCAGAGTGTACAGGATAAAGTGGTGGTGATCACTGGAGCCAGTTCAGGCCTGGGCAAAGGTTACATGAACATAAACTCACTTATAATGCTGATCATAATGTCTTATCAATGCCATTTGACTCTAGATATTACATCAGTTTTAATATTCTGTCTTTTGTGCTTCAGAGTGTGCACGGGTCTTCCATGCGGCAGGGGCCCGACTGATCCTCTGCGGACGGGACCAGAAGAGACTGCAGGAGATCGTGGAGGAGCTGGGAAACAAAAGCAGTGGAAAGATACAGGTGAAGACATGCAATCAGGTCTTGCCAGTTCAGATTGCGCAGCCAAAGTTATGTTATCTCTTAAACCTAATTTAATCTTCAAAGCCTTAAATGAGAAAGATGTGGTGTTATAGACACTTATATATAACATATACAGGCATACATACAGTATATCCAGTCTCTTAACTAGGTTTATTTATGACTTTCTTTTTCAGACTTACACTCCCTGCACTGTCACCTTTGACCTCTCCAACACATCTGTGGTTTCCAGCGCCGCCGAGGAGATTTTGAAGTGCCACGGTCATGTCGATGTCCTCATCAACAATGCAGGCATTAGTTACCGTGGCAACATCCTGGACACCCATGTATCCGTACAGCGAGATGTCATGGAGACTAACTACTTCGGTCCTGTGGCTCTTACACAAGGTTAGTAGAGACGAGTCACAGAAAGAGATCAGCGGAACGATTATATATCTGCTCGTACAGTAACTCACCAA
>SCHK01436150.1:0-15656 GCA_004124795.1 Poropuntius huangchuchieni | reverse complement strand
AATTTAAATATATTAAAAGAGCTATTTTTAAATTGTAATAATGTTTCAGAATATTACTGTTTTATTGTGTTCTTGATCAAATAAATTCAGCCTTGGATTAGACATCCCTTAAAATAATATCGCTTCATTTTGTATATGCTAAATAAAATGCATAATTTTTTCTTTTGGTTTTTGGATAAAATATGGCTTGGTCTTGACAGGTATCGTGAACTTCGCCCACCTATTGTTTGGAAGAGTCACTGGACCGTAACCATGATGCCTAAAAATGTGAAATTTCTGAACAGAGCTTGAGTCATATCTCAAGCTCTGTCAGTTTGAGTTTTGTGCGCATTATTGGCATAACAAACAGCAATACATTTGTGTATCCAAAGCATATTTTAGACAACAAAACTAATGCAAAAATAAACTAAAAGTCTGATTCCACCCTGTGATCTCCTCCGCAGCCCTCCCCTCATCCTCACGTTCCCGCTCTCTGATAGACATTTTAACCTCTGGAGCTGAGCACATGAGCGGACAGCAGACAGCAGTCCCTGCCTGAGAGACAGAGGAATATTCCTCCAGAGAGCTACGAGAGGGAAGACAACATGTCTCTAGCAAAGGGGAGAAATAAACAAACACACAAGCAGAAAACATCAAACCCAAACAAACACACAGACGTTCGCTCTCTCTGGTGATATGAGCATAACCGGGTCAGACGAGGAAAGACTTTCCTCCTGACAGGCCTAGCAGGCAGAGGATCCTATTTACCAAGCACATCTGCATGCTTACAGGAGTGTGAGTGTGTGTGCGTTGACAGCGCCTCTACGGTAAGAACACGATGCATTTGCACTTGGCTGAATCTGTCCTCTGCGTTGATCGACTCGTCTGCCTGCCCAGGGCCCGTCCATCTGTGTGTGAGTGTGTGTGTGTGTGTGTGTGTGTGTGTGTGTCTGTGTGTGTGTGCCACTCAGCCTTTCACAACACACACACGGCAGATCATCTCCCACCGAGACTCACGCAGATGCTGCTCAGCACAGCTGGACACACACACACACACACACACACACACACACACACACACACACACAGTTCTGCTGAAGTTCAACTTGCTGTGCCATCAGCGCTGCTCTGAATACATGAGATATTTCTGGATTTGGCCAGTGAAGGATATTTAATATTCATTCTAAATTAATGAAACCTAAAAAGGATTGGTTCGCACTCTGAGCCCCGAGGATGCAGCGTGGGAGATATTATAACATGTAAATGTATTATAATTACTACAGAAGGAGGTGTCAATAACATGAGTTACATGTTTAACAAACAATTAGCTCAAAATAGACTTCAAAATATATCTTCTGTGGATCACAAAGGAGATATTGAAGGTTCACGCTGTTCTTTTACATGCAGTTTAAATAATCCATTTATCAAGCACATAATGCACATTTTTGGATGAACTTAACCCTCTAATTTAAGAGCTGAGAGATGTACTGATGTGCTCGTAGATGGGTGTTTTGGACAACCTGTTGTACAGCAGGTCTAATTCTAGACGGCAAACACTCATCTAGCCAGACATCATCTAGGAGATAAACATCATGGGCCATTATCTGCTCTCACACAGACACTGCTGCTGTCTCAAAAGAGTTTCTCAAACTTTAACTCCTTCATACGCCCAAACTTCACACCCTAAAACTAAGACCTATAGATGATTATAAAAAAATCTCCTAAAAAAGTATGGGCAGTATGAGATCAGTAAGCAGTTTTCATTACTCCAACCATCTGTGCACACACACGTGCATAGAATTGTTTTTACAATCTCATCAATCCACAACTGTTTTTTAAAAGTGTGTAAGAAAGAAATCATTATCCAATTTGTTAAGGATCTCAATTCATTTTCAACATGGTTTGGGATGTACTCAGTGTGGGTGCTAATTAAAAAAATAGTGATGAACCAAAGTTAATGTTTTTTTTTTTTAAATTTAGCCAAAAACTAAACTGAAAATATAGTTTTTAAATTAATAAATTAATACATTTTAAAGTAATTACATTTATTTTATTATCAACACTCAAATAAAAACTGTATAAAACATTTAAATTTCACATAAAGCAGTTTTATATCAACTTTTTAATTTTAATTATGTTTCTACAGCTTGTTGTTGAATTATAAACATTTAAATGGTGGCTGTAATTGGGGTTGAAGAACCGGAGGTGTATATTTAATTCTCGTAGCTCAAACTGCACCACTAGAGAAGTGCTAATTAAATTTCACTATTTCAGTCAATTATTTTGGCCCTCTAAAACTGTTGAATTTTTGGTTTTGGATGAATATTATCACAAAAACAAACAAAACAAAACAAAAAAAACACCAGTCAAGAATAAAGAATCGCACACATAATGCCTCAGAATCACACATTCATACAGAACATTTCAAAACGCATTTGTGAAAAGAACAAAGAAAGCATTTGTCTTCAAAAAAAGTGAAATCTGCTTCTCTCTGTGCTCTAATTGGTCAGCAGCTGCCTGAACAAAATAGGTAAGTCAGATAAAACTCACGCCTCATTTTCCACTATAAAAAAAAAAATTACACGTTGGATAACAACATCAGTTGGTTCCTCTGATCCACTGAAACCAAAGTAGCTTTTTCAGTAAGTTTACCAGTTTAATGCATGGCAGTCTATTATTGCAAAATCAGATTTCAGACTTAATTGCCCCTAATGGCCCGTTCACACAAAGGGATGATAACTAAGAAGTTTTAATAATCACTCTAATGCTGTGAGAATACGGATATCCACACCACAACTATAATGATAGTGACACAGAGGAATGATATCATTGGAATCACTTTCAGAACATTTTTTTTTCCAGTTGATGAACTATAAAAACCAATCAGCCAATCAGAATCAGTCCTGCTTTAAAGAGCTTGAGCATTTAAAGCTGCAGGCAAAATAACTTATAATCAACAGTGTTTATCATGTGATGGTGTGGATGCTAATATAGTATAGTATCTTTATAGTTATAGTTACAAGTAGAAACAAGAATAATTTGGCTGCTGCTAGCTGGCATGTCAGAAAGTTATGGAGTGCAGGAACAAGAGAAGAAACCCCTGTTGCCCTGAAGAGAGACAGCAGGACTAATCAGACTTAAAAAGCCAGTGAATTGATGGAGAAATCTCCTTTCGTTCACCCCTTCCTCTCTCTCTCTCTGTCTGTGTGTGGTAGATGGACACCCCGTGAGATGTTCAGCCAGGCAAACAGGTTCACCATCACATGGTGTGCAACACGAGGTTTCTCTGGGTCAGGGAGAAGTTCACATATCTTGTTCTCTTCGACAGGCTGTAAATAACATCTAGTTATTGGAAAGTCTGAACAGGAAGCTTGAGGGACTGTGGAGCTACAATTTTCTAATAAATAATAAAAAAAAAAATCATTGAATCAATAATAATAATAATCATATTTTGTGAAAAACAATTTTAAAAATATTGTCCAAAATGCTAATTATATATTGTGCATCCCTGCAAACAGTATAAAACAAAAAGCAATTATTTGTTTACAACCTAGTTAATAGGTTAATGGCATTGCCATTTTGTCACAGCTAATCTATGTGTGATTATAGGAATGTGTCAACCAGTGGAGACTTTTTTTTTTACTGTATAAAATTTTTATCATATCGCTCACCTATGGCAGTATACTCTGGTTCAGACCAAAAAAAATCAAATCAAGTGTGAAAACAACCTCAATCTCATGTGTAGCTCCACTGGTCAGCAAAAGTGCAAAGCAAGAAAGCAATCAAGTGTTGTCATTTCCCATAAACAAACAGCGTATTCTACCATTACACTTATTTACCTTATATTAATGGTCCGTGCCGTTCTTATACAGACACAGTGAACTGACTGCAGGAGAGACAATCAGGACAGAAATGAGAGGTCGTGCTGCCCTCTGAACAATAGAACCACATGATGGACTATCAGAGAAAAATCGATCGCATGGCTCTGCGCTCACGGATCTGTCTCTGGGCTCAGGAACAACCTGTCTGTGACGGAAGAAGATCTTGAGGGGTTTGATATTCTGTGCTACCCCACAGCTGTCCCGTGAGCCAGGGGTATACGCATGGACAGCGCGCAGGGATGAGTATCAGTGTGAGAGGAGACCCCAGCCAAACCGATCCTTTCCACCACACCGCTCCTGTCAACCCCAGCAGGGGCGGCACAGAGCCAGGGGCCGTTTCTCAACATGCAAAATATCCTCCCATCAACCCATGCTTCTGCTCAGTCAGGCATATATTTGTACAAGCCATTCTTCAAAATAAAAAAAAATAAAAAATACTATTTAAATGACATTTAATTATGCTCTACTTTTCAAATGTTTGGGGTCAGTAAGATTTTTTTCATGTTTTGAAACAAGTCTCTTATTCTCAGCATTTATTTGATCAAAAATATAGTAAAAACAGTACTATGATATACAATGAAATTTATTCCTGTGATGGCAAAGATACATTTTTAACAGTCATTACAGTCATACCATTATAAATGTCTTTATGAGTTTATTATTTCATATTTATAGTTTAATTTATTAATATTTTATTTTGAGTTTATTTAATGCATAAATTATTTAATAAAAATGTATTATTAATAATAAATCTTATTAAATTGTTTACAAAAGTTCTCAATTTCACAGTCAGGAATATTGTGGCCAAAAACTGCCCATCTAGAAATTGTGTGTGGTATTAAGGTGAGTAAAATTAAAACTCTTCATAAAGTATATTAAAAAAATTCTATAATCTCTTTCAAATTTGAACCTGACAAATCAAGGGACTATGCAACACACATCAGTCTATGGGTGGCCCATATGAGGATGAGACTAGGTATTTTCCATCTCATTTTAAGGAAAAACATCTATTTGCAAGCTGAAAGCTAACACTGGCGGCCCATCTGCTGGTTCTGCCCAACACTGGGCGGCCTGTGGGGTGATAATCCTGATTTAATGAAGTCAACGTGTGCCAGTTACCTCTCTCTCTCTCTTTTTAGCCCATCAGTCATGATGCAGGCATTTATAAATGAAGGAGCGAGGGGAAAGTTTCTGACTCTTGTTGACTGATCAAAATGTTTTCACACACACATGCACACACACAATTTCACGCTTTCTGGCCACTGCCCAACACTTTACACTGTTTACACACACTCACAGCGCTTACAAGCGCATGCTGTTAGGATTCTGCTAAATGGGAAATAAAATATTAATCCCTCAATCACCTTCAGAAATTGAAAGCGGGCAAAGCACTTACCATTTTATTATTGATTTCGTGAAAATGAATTTCACAGACTTTCTCTACAATGTCTTCATTCTCGAACGTTACGAAGCCGAAGCCTGCGGAAAGAGAGACAGAAACAGAGGAAGAGTCAGTCGTGTGCCTTTTGAACTCAAACTCCGACAGATTTCGGCCTCCATCAGAGGAGAGAGCGTGGGGAGTTCAGATCTGAACGGACATTGTCTTCTTGAAAGCCGAGCGCTGATGAAATCTCTCTCACGACCGGGCAGACGAGGGGGAAATCGGACAGCAGAAAAGCACAAAGACTGTTAATGAGATTCATAGAGCCACATCTGAATTTCATTAAATGCGTTCTGCGGTGCCTTCATTGAAATTTCACCGTATAACAAGCTCCCGTTTTAATGTAAATGCAGGGCCGGAGATCCCTGAATTCGTCTCTGACCGTGGGATTGTCTTCTTTTTTCATATTTATGAAATAAGAAGGTTAACCCTTTCAGCTCATCCAGGCTTAACAAGGATTTGGCTGTGCTTTTATTATAATGAGAGAAAGAGAAACGCTTTTCTCCGCCGCCAAATCTGCGACTCATGAAGGGAAATGATTTCCTATTCCTAGGTGTTAAGAGGAGGCCAGCGGTGAGAACACAAAGGAAAACAACCAGAGAGGAAGATAAACACTTTACTCACTGTTTGTTTATAAAGACAGGATGCTCTTTCAGTCACACAGCACACACAAACACCGTTCTGATCATTTCACAAGAGCTGTGTGCTAGGAGGATTGACTGAATGAGTCTGCATAAAATGTGTTGAGATGCTGCTAATGGCTGGTGTTTGTGTATTTGTGTAGTCTAGCACAAATCAGGCAGACCTTTAATGAGTCATGTGCTTTCTTCATACTGTACAAACTCACACCTACACCGCTGTTACGAGTTATGAAACATGCTATTTCTAAACTGACTGATGAGGAGAGGGGAAAAACACAAATGACTGTACATAAAAAAGAAAAATCCAATTGCTTTAGATGCATATTTCAAAACTATTTCAATGTTTTTCCTAAAATTCATGAAATGAAACGTAACTGAGCACTACATCAAATGCTCTGAGCAATAAAATCTTTTTTAGTTCCTGAGAAACAGAGCTGTTTTGTATGTCCTGCACATAGAGAAGGAAACAACCCCAAATCTCTTCCCTTCGCACAAGAAAACTACTGGAGTCATTTTTCAAAGGCAGTGCTGTATTTTGTCCTGACCCTAATTCTTATCTCCACCTTTTAAAAGATGAAAGATCTACGCAGGGCTATTCTCTCCTCCAGCGGTCAGCTGGGCGTCAGAATAAAAGCGTAAGGTCAAAGGTCAAGCACAGCGGACTGTAGCAGCATGTGGACGCTGCAGTGATATGAGGAGATAACACACTGCTCTCAGAGAAACAGAGGACACACACTCACAACACAGGACTGTAATACAGTGTTTGATAATCGCCTGAAGTCATACTGTTGGTTGCACTGCAGTATGCAGCTTTAAAGGAAACGGATCACACACGTCATTGCTCATTTGCATAAAGCTGAACTTTCGCTCATGTCACTTCAGATTGCTTTTGGTCTGAACATCTATCTCTCTGTTCTTTCTCTGTTCTTGTAGAAGCAGCTTTTGTCAGTTTGCTAATATTGAGAGCAGAAGTGTGTGTGTTGCCTGGAGCGTGATCTTGAAAACGAAGAAGAAAAGACCGCCGACAAATCAGCCATCAGGAGCCATTTGTCACTGCAGATTTCAGACGGAGAAACACACATACACCTGCGCTCTCTAGAGAACTCTTACGTCACAGTGTGACCACAACACCCAGGCGCTGCTAAATCTGGACAAGCTCCCGGGCTTCACAGCATCCTGCGATTCCATCAGGAGTCTGAAGGGGGCAGTGCTGTGATAACTGAGTCTCTGGCTCTGGGACAGTCTGACCTCTGTGTTAACAAAACACCCACTCACTTTCGCACACGATCACGCGCACACATACACACACACACCGCAGAGAGTCGTCCAAGTCTCAGCACACCCTGAAGAGCCAACACTTTAGAGAAGAAACATATGCTCATCTCAGCTGAGTGTGGCGTTCGCTCCGTTCCCTTGTGTGGCGGCTCCCAGAGCTTTATTCGCTCAGACAGATGTGAGAGAATCTGGAAAAGAATTGAGGCTGATGTCTATGTTTTACTTAATGATGATGCAAACTCATCCTGCTACGGGACGAAACAAGACAAGCCTCTCTGGTGTCAAACATGCAGACGCTAGTCCCAGATTTGGATCGTCTAATGCATTTTGTGCACAAAAAAACTCAAATCTGATTGGCTGGCTTTATTTCTAGAAGTAAGGTGCACAGGTCTGTATTGCTCTGCTGAGAGAACAAACATGCTTTCAATAACAAATATTACTGAAATATCAAAAGTAGAGCAAGTAAACAGGACCTCCCTAAACTAAATTGAGTTTGTAAAATAATTCTCACTTAGGCATGGAAATTGTGAGATTTATCATACATATAACTTTTTGAATTGATTATCTGGCAATATCTAATATCTTTCAAATTTATTGCAGCAGGACATAACGGATATATTGGCCAAAATCAGATATATAACACTCATTTTAAAGTTATTTTAGTATTACTTACACAATGTCAGTGAGTGTGGGTCATTTTAGAAACATAACACTGACTTTTCTCCTAATTTTACATTTAGATTACCATCTAACACTAAATTAGTTTTTAAACGCTAATAATTTAATAACACTGTTAAATGTAATTTTTAGTGACATTTTTATACTGTCCATTGTAATGTTGTGATGCCTAAATTCATTTGTAGCATTTACAACGCCTGATATTAGTTTTTGGAGTATTCATTTTGTTTTATTATATTTGCTATTTACATGAACTATAACTTCATCCGCTATAACTTCATCTATGACTGTGGTCATTTAGGTTTAAGTAGCTCTCATTACAGGACAGAGGACGCGGCCCACCACATGTTTCCAACAGGATGCTAATGATTTCTCCCCATGCAGTGTAATATAAGACAGATCGTCCAGTGTGTGTAATGGATCTCCATACCTCCATAGCAGTGTTTATTAGATTTCTCTTCACCATCTGACTATACTTACACTAAACTCTTGCTATTAGCCGTGTCGAGTGTGTGTTTTTAAGCGTCACTCTGATGTGCTTTAACAGATGTCAGCTTTTTCGTATCTTAATGAGCACACTGGCCAACTTATGTGTGTTTCTGTAAATGTTCTTGGGGGGCTGTTTAGCATTAAGCTCAATTTAAAAATCCCCAGATGAGGGAGAGAGAGAGAGTCGACGTTTTCAAATGGAGTCTGACAGCGCATGAACTTTAACTGCTGCCGCTTTCTCTCTGCCTGATCTTATGCGAGCAAATTATGGTCTTCTGGAACTTTCTCTCTGATGTGCTCTACTTTAAATACGTCTAACCGCCGCCAGCACAATCTGCTTTTATGCAAAGATCACTTAATGTCTCATTGATTTCGCATTTTAATGGATTTAGCGCTGTGTGGTGAGGAGGAAACCTGGTAACCCGAGAGAGGAAGACGAACGTGGGCTGATTGCTCTCGGATAGCAAGTGTGAGATGCGTTTTAGTCAGAGCGGCGCTCTGAAAACGGCTGCTAACACCTCTTACCACCTGCGCCAGCGGACACGGAGTGCTGGAGTCAAAGCAGATTGTCTAAGGTGAAGAAAAAGTTGTGAAGAGAAAGAGAGAGAGGTGTTGATTGTCCTCAGAGCCGCAGGGACACTGTTGGTCTTAATAACCGTGGATGGCTGGTGCTTTAGCCATCTGCTGTGCTGAAGAGGCCCTGGGGGGGTGAGCGCAGCAGGAATCATGGAGGTCATACTGCAGGACTGAGGGGTCAACAGCACTGAGGACAGAGCAGAACTGGTGTTGGGTTGCGTTTCGAACCACACACACATACAGGAGGACATTTGAGATACTGTATGCATAGTCTTACAAAGCCAGACTTAATGTCTGGTCCACTTTGCAGCTCCTTCTTATCAAGAACCATAAGCAAAATGGCAGACTGCTGTTTGTTATTAAAAACTGTCTAAATAAATTAAAAATGAAACTATTAAATGCTAAGAGTGAATTTAGGCATCACAACATTATAATGTCATGTACGCAACCTTTAGGTCGAGTCCTTGAATATGATTGGTCCGTTTTTCTGTGACTCTTTCTGATGGTTATACTGTAATGCCAGTAGGTGGTGACAAGTAACTGTGTTTATCAGTCGTTAGGTCATTTATTCAAGCAATTCACTCAAAACACTGAGTGAGAGAGTCATTGGATCATTCACGTAAACTATTTGTTCAAAACACTTGAGCCATTCAGGAACAAAATAAGTGATCACAAACAAAAGTCTTTATAAGTGAGTCATTGAATCATTTACACAACTGATTTGTTCACATACACTTATTCATTCATGAATGAAACGAGTGACTACTTATGAGTGAGTAACTAAACCATCAAGGATCAAAACAAGTGACTTGTCTTTAATGATTGTGTCATTGAATCATTCACGTAAACAAATCATTCAAACACTGATTCATTCTGGAAATAGTCTTTAGGAATAAATCACTGAAGCACTCACTCATCCAATTCGTTAAAAAAACACTGACTCACTCAGGAACTAAACACATGACTGCCTAAATCGAATACTTTGGGTAGGTACTTCCTTTGAATAAACATGCGCATTTCAAAATCTTACCAGAAATAGGTTAATCTGGGAACATTTCGCCTACTGATTTAGGAAGATCAAATGAATGTCAATGAATCAACTCAACTTAGCTCAAATATTTACTTCTCAGATTTGTTCAAAAACAATGATTCATTCAGGAATAAAACAAGTGATTGTTTTTCTGAATGAATCGGTAAATCATTCAGAAACAACTACTGTCTTGTGCCTACTGACCGAATAACATGTGTGCTGATGTTCAGCCATTCAGAATTCATGCTTGTGTGATATAACTTGAGTATGAAAAACGTATAATATTTTTGAGATTTGCTAAAGATTACATTTTATAGTGTTTTCAAAGATTATCTTTAAAATCATCTAATAATACTCACTTAAAAACTGATATAAATCAACTTGTAAAAATAGGTGAAATTAGCATGCATTATTAAATATGCAATATCTGGATAAACCTTCGAAACCTATTCACACCAACGGCCTGCTATACAACCAATCAGAGAGAGCCTGGTCCTAGTCCTGTACAGAGTTCAGAAATAGAGAGCAGCGGTGGTCACCTGCAGATCTGGAGGTACATGACCTACACGTGTATCAGATTGACATGTGCTGCTAAATAACACCCATGACCCTCTCTGTCAATCTAATCCAGAAGACAGGCAGTCACAACACTGGAGGAAATAACTAAGACAAAAACAGAGTGAACATCTTCTGAGGAGGAGCAGAAAACGGCAGCAGATATAAATTAATAACGTGCCGGCAGACAGCTCCATTCAGAACAAAACGCTGACGTAACGAGTGTTTTGTCTAAGGATGTCGAAAGAGACCAATTACTATGAGAAAGAGAGAGAGAGTCAGATGATTTATCAGTGTTGTTACTCTGGCATGTAACGACTGTTTCATTAATAAAAACAAAAGCACAAATCAAAGCAATGGGGCTCAAATAAATCCCTGCGATGTTTTCCGAGGAATCCTCTGCAATGAGCTCCTCTAACCCCTCACAGCCTGAGAGTATTAGCTGTGCTTTTGGCCGTCGGCTCCATTGACTTCATCAACATCAGACCTGTGGCCCCTACAGCCAATTAAAAGGAGAGAGAGAGAGAGAGACAGAGAGAGAGAGAGAAAAAAGCCTTGGGTGTTTTTCACCTGAAAACCCTCCAGTGAATCCAAGCCATTAAAAGAGGATAGCTGCATCAGCTCAGATCAGAACATAGATAAATAACAGCTTCCAGAGACGTTTACTCAACACATACACACAAACCCCCACACCCAAGAACAAGACATTGCCCTGTTTCACACCAATGGTTGTTTGGAGCAGTGTTTCAGTATATGTCAGTATATGATGTTCAAAATCAATGTGAAACGTCATTCATGGGATTAACTGCTATATTTTATGTGTACACAGATGCGTGTTTGTGTGCATCTAGGGTGGTGGAAGATGAAAAGGTAAAACGTAGCTGCTTCACTAGGTTTATTTACTGTATGCCTTGCTTTCAGGAAACGTGTGCTTGTGTGTATGGCCACCTGCTTGAAAATTAATTAATCCCTATTAATTTAATGTTTAGTTCAGTTCATCTTTGCTTTCCATACTGTTAGTTTGGATCAGCATGTTCTAGATTCTCTCACTGAAAGCTACATGGGTGAACGTGACCGTTTCAGGGGTCTGAAAGGGTGACAAAAATTAGTGCTGCAAAACAATTTTAAAGTAAATCGAACTTGGACCGTCTTAAAAGGTGGCCTGAGTTCCGTTAGCTTTAAAATGAGCAGCATCTACTTTATTTTCACATTCAAATGCCAAATATTTTGGCCCGTTACAGGTATAATGAATAATTGTATAAAGAAAATAATGACATACACCAAAGGAAATGAGACACTTATTCTGTCTATGCAAATGACAGAATGAACATATTAGAAACACTTTCAAAGGTCTTCCTTTAGTGCTCTGTGCAAATGAAGGCTTAAGGGTTTAACCAGACCACCTTGCAATACCGTATGAAAGTTATGAAATTTACAGATATAACACTAGCATATATGAATGGATGTAGCCCAAGGCTGAGAGTAGATTAAAAAAATAAGATTAATGTAATTTTTTTTAAAGCAAAATTAATCTAACACAAATAGCTTATATCTGCCTCCAAACATATAGCTGAAATCAAAATGTAGTGGACAACAATATTCAATGTTTAAAAAGAAAAAACGAAACTGAAGCGAAGTGAACCAAACAGATATCCAAGACCCCTTTCAAAGCAAAGAGGAATTAGTTATTTTTTCAATAATGTCACTTTTTGGCCAATTTGAATAGGTCTGAATAAATAAATAAAAATTGTGTACAGTATGGTACTGCTTTTCATATTTAATATTCTAACATCCTTTCATAGCCGTAGTGAAGCAAATTTACAACAAATATTCCTTACACTAAATGAAAATAAATGCACTTGCCATACAATAGGTGGTATGTATATATATGTATATATGTATATATGTATGTATGTATGTATGTATAGGTGTGCATAGGATTTACAATCGGTTTGGCAAGAAAGCATCTGTCAAAGCCATAAATGCAAAATGCAAATGTGTGTATGTTCTGCAGGTGAGGTTTCTCACAGAATGCTAGGAAACTATTTTGTCTGTGTCTCAATGTAGGTCAGCTAACAGCACAGGCCATCTATTCCTGTGTCCTACTTCCAGACACACACGGCCCTACCTCTCATTTGAGCGAGTCCCCTTCCCACGAGCATGAGAGAAAAAAAGAAAGGAAACAAAAATGAGGGAAAGTAGCAGAAATTACACCTCAGTATCAGCTCTGTTACTGTATATTCTACATTTACTAACAGTCCAGAGATCTATCCGTTTAATAAATAGAGATCAAAAGCAAATGTTTAAATGTGAATGTAAGGTAGAAAGTGATGTTCTGTGAGGATGTGAATGTGTCTGCTTTTAGACAAGCTCAGTCGAACATGTTTATGAAAATGCCATTTCCCCTGCTGCATGATGTGCCTTTGATTTCCAACTCCAATTCTACAAGATTGACTCTCCTGAGAGCAAAACCCCCCGCCGCACATGTCCCAGACCCCACAGATTCACCATCTGACACTGCCGTTCCTCTACAGCACAAAGACGAAGATGGGCATCATTAAAGGACCGTGGAATGGTCGGGCTCCTCGCCAAATGCACATTCACAGTTCTGATGAGGTTCTTTTGGGCGAGAGTCTCTTTTGAATGCACAGCTTTTGTGAAGGTCGCCGGCAGCTACAGATATCCAACATGTTTATTCATCTGAGATGAGAGGCTGATTTAAATAGACCACAATATGTAATAAATTAACGCTTGAATAGAAGGGAGATGATGAACAGAAAGAGGATTGACTCCGGATTAGAGAAACAGACCGTTTGGGGATAGTTGAGGATATTTTAGAGGCTGCGAAGAGCACAAGAAAGAAGAAAGCGTAACAGAGAATGAGAATGAAAGGAGAGAATTGGAGACTTGCGTGAGAAGAAATCAAATGAGAGAATGAGGGGACAAGAAGGAGATGAGACAATGAGATGGAGATGAGAATGAGATGGAGACAAGAAAAGAAAATGAAGTCGGGAATATGAGATGAGGGTTGAGACAAGTGGAGAAGAGATGAGAATAAAAAGAGGGAAGTGGAGAAAATAGGAGAGGAGCAGAATACTCCATCTGTGCATTCAGTCTTTCTGTAATTGCATTAGAATTTCAATGGTGCTTTTGAAAAGCACTGAGCAGGAGCAGCCCTCCAGATGAATCAGACAGCGCTGAACATTTAAAGTGAATCGCATGCAAGCTCAACATAAAGTAGCATTGATTAAACTTAATTAGGCTTTTGGTGGGCACTCAGACTACACTCTGTGTGTGTGCACGCCGTAGCTTTTAAAAGGCACACAATGGATCAGTTCATCTGTAATGAAGAATATCGGCACTGGCACTCGTGTTTGTTCGAGGGAGACGCCGAGATGAACCTCTGACACAGATAAAAGGAAGCGATAGTATTTAAGAGTCATTAGTTTACATGAGTCTGTCTCGTCCTAAACAATGCCGACGATTAGAGCAAGAAAACCAAAATTAATTCCATTTCGGATGACCAGAGCTGAGCGGAACCCGCCTAGGAGACCGATGGGACGCCACTGGTTGTTTGAATTCACAGCTCACTGGGTTTGTACGGATCCCCGGTGGAGTGTAATTGGTATAATTCGTTGGATTAATCAAAATGCAGAGGCCTGGAATTGGGAGGTGCTCCAGCGTGCCGCTCAGCAGAGTGTCTGGGATGCGGCCAGGAGGAATTAACTCTGCCGCAAAGCTCCGTCTCTCTTACATAAAGTCTATTTTATTCATTTAAACCGATCTGCCTCTCGCACAGCGAGATTAGTCAGCACATCACACGTATACACACATTACGGCCTCCGAGTTACACACAGGATGCGTTTCATGTGTAAACAACACAAGAGCAAACAATACCATGTTTCTCATAATCATCAGAAGTAACCAAAGCTCTATGACGTACGAGAGGCTGAGCGAGATATTCATGTTCAGTCTGAGAGTTTCCTGCAGTCTCTTATGAAGAACATTACTGACAGTGAGAGATCAGCGATGTGAGAGATGGAAATGTGAGATCACTCGAGTGTCTTCAGTGCCGGTGTGTGTGTGTGTGTGGGCTTTAAATGCCAGCTCTGTCAGGGATCACACTCTTTTCTTCACTGGAAGAGAAGACAGGAATAAATAAATAAATCTCTCACTGGTCCATTCCACACCGCCATTGGAGATTCAGAGGGCCCATGTCTCTTAAACAAGCGTTGAAGACACAGTAAAAACAAACACACACTTCTTTGTTCAAGTTGGCCAAACTTAATGTAAATATTAACAAATTATCGTAAGGGAGTGTGGCATTAAAGTACGAGGTAAACACAGCTTCAATTAGGAACAGTGAGTGTTTTTCTTTTTTGTTAATAATGTTTGATAAATAATGATATACATCACCATTTAAAAATAACTGTTAAAATAACAGTTTTAGTTTTCAATATATTAGGGATATCGGAATCGGCCGATAATGGCTTTAAATGTACATACCAGCATCGACCCGATATGAAAATATATTTCCAAGATATTTTCAAAACATATACCGTAAGTATGTATATTTATATACACAATAAATATACACAGTATACACATATATTATGTAAACA
This sequence comes from Poropuntius huangchuchieni, assembly GCA_004124795.1. Classification (NCBI taxonomy): domain Eukaryota; kingdom Metazoa; phylum Chordata; class Actinopteri; order Cypriniformes; family Cyprinidae; genus Poropuntius; species Poropuntius huangchuchieni. The sequence continues at coordinate 489 of SCHK01436150.1, read as the reverse complement.
AAAACTTTATTTTGGATTAAACTTTATTAACTTAATTTTGGATGCAACTTGTCCCGATTAATCGTTTGACAGCACTACAATAAATTATGCAAGTAACCCTAAGGCCCCGTTTACACTAGTGCGTTTTCATTTTAAAACGCATACATTTTAATACGGTCATGCCTATTGTTTACAATACTCCGCCGTTTTCGATGTTGAAAATGGAGACTTTTGAAAACGCTGCAGACCCCATTTTACACCGTGTCTACACCGGACGTGAGCAGCACGACAAAATTCAATAGAACCTATTATGCTGTCTACACTGGATCTATACTTGAGACACATTTCAAATGATTTTCACCAGTTGCTTTGTCGCGTCCAGTGTAGACAGACTGTTGTGGCACGACAAATGTTGCATACGGTGTAAGTTTAAAAACACAAGGGTTACATTTTTAGTGTAAACGGAGCAAAAACTGAGACTTTTGAAAACAATGGCGTGGCTGCCCACAT
>SCHK01436135.1:0-13300 GCA_004124795.1 Poropuntius huangchuchieni | reverse complement strand
TTTTTTTTTAAGGTGGTTTAAGATGGACTCCCTGCCTTGCCAAGTTGGCCTTTAGCTGTTTTAGATGAATGAACAAATCTGGGAGACCAGCAAACCAGCTTAGGCTGTTTTTTTTTTTTCTCAGCAGAAAAGGAGGAAAAAAATTAAGTTTTGCCAATGTCATTTGGGAATACTGATGTATGAACTTTGTGACAAAAAGTCCAGTCTTGACGTCAACAAATTTTTATTATGCTGAAAAATTCAAGTATAAACACGCATTTCTTTTAGAACAAAACTATCAAATGAAGGCAATGAGAAGAAAAGTGAGATGTTGAAGTATAACGTTGCCTGGCTACTGTTCAGAAGACGTCCGCTGCAACAGCTTGGCCATGTAATAACATGCGTCAACGATATTTAAAACAACGGCGCTGCTACCGCTGCTGATGAGCTCTCTTGTCCTCAGCGTGTTTACATCAGCCAGACTGTTCCCGCTCATTTCGGCCTCACGATTCATGAGAGGAACCGACACATTTTTCATGGAGTCCTCTGAGTTCATATAAACGTTGTGGATGTTTGGAGAGCGCTGGTGGAAGAGGTCTTCCTAAGATCCTTTAAATCCAGGGAATTAGGAATACTTGCAGCTGACACTGTGGAATCTCACACTTTATATGTTGTAGTCAGAGATTACTTTAGCCTTTGAAAGCAGAAGTTAAGTTTGTATGAGCAAACAAGCTTTTAAAAATGTGATTTAGCAACATTCTCAACTGTTGTTTAAAACAATACTGACTATAAGAGTTTAAGTTGTTTTGCTCATATTAGAAAGTTGGTTACATTTATATATGAAAAAAATGCAGAAAAAACCCGGACAACCTAATGCAGAGAAAGCCCTTGGCTTTTCCAGCAGATCTAAATAGGATTTATATCTCTGCTAAACTGCAGAAGGAAGCATAAAGCCAAGTTAGACAGTTGTATGTGCTGTAGTCTTAAGACACAATTGACAACCCCCATCAAAGTGTCTTCAAAAAGTGAAAATAATACCCGAAGTCTAAGACTGTCGGAACAAAATCAGCCTTCCTCTGTAAACCGGAGAGAGTGACAGTGACGGACTCCGATCAAGACCGACTCACATCTGAAACACATTTGGCACATCTGAGATCCTATAAAACTGTAAGAGTTCAGCTAGTAAGCCATCACTCCTTAGTGATGCTCTGTGGAAACGTATCTTTCCTACCAGGCAAAGCTGAGAGACAGCAGACACATATACAGCTCCTGTTTAGCTTCAGGTTTGCATTTTAAAATATGGCAAACTGGGAAATGCACATCCAGAAATACACAAAATATATGAATAATTTATTAATTTTACCTATACATATACATGTATATGTCTTTGCGTCAAACTTATTAAAAAGTCATTTGTAGACTTTGTAGACTTTTTTTCTAGATTGTGTTTAATTTTTATATTAGCTGTATTATTTTAGTGCTTCCAAAGTCAGTCCATGAAATCAAAATTAACAAATGATTTTTTTTTATGGAATGTTGCATTGTTTATTATAAATGATTTATCTGAGCACACGTTGTTTTTAGAATAGTTCCCCCCAAAAATGAACATTTGCTGAGAATTTACATCTAAGATGTAGATGAGTTTGTATCTTCATTGGAACAGATTTGGAGAAACTTGCTCACCATTGGATCATTTTTAGTGAATGGGTGCCGTCAGAATGAGAGTCCAAGCAGCTGATAAAACATTACAAAAAGCCACAAGTAATTGATATGACTCTAGTCCATCAGTTAATGTTTAAAATTAATTAAATCCATCAAGACGTTTTTAACATGAAGCCTTTCAGCTAAAACAGTCCTCTATTCATATTAATGCTTTCTCTACTTAAAGTCATCTTGTCTGAATCAGTCGAGAAATATGCACAGATCAAACACCACTTACAAGCAAAAACAGTTCTAAGAGGACGAAGCATTATTATGGAAAATGGGCCAGAAGCAGCAGTTTAAAGTAAAACATCTTAATGAAGTCTTAATGATGGATTTGTTTCTTACAAACATTGATCAACTGGAGTCATGTGAATAACTTAGATTATTGTGATGTTTTTTTATCAGCTGTTTGAACTCATTCTGACTGCATCCATTCATTTCAGAGGATCCGTTGGTGAGGAAGTGATGTAATGCTACATTTCTAGTTCAGAGAAAGCGACCGTTCTTCAGGTCAAGCACAGCTGCCCTGTGGTTTGGAAGGCATGTATTAGTTTGTAATGTGAATGTTAGCGTTTGATGAGCCACTGTCTCATGGTTTGGTGCCCATGTCAAACTCATTCTTCTGATCCTGGGTGCATGTGTCTCGACTGGTTTGCTCCAGATTCTGGTCTGTCCTTTTCACTTTCCGTGTGGGAACATGATCCTTAATTAGAAGCAGCAGGCGTTAAACTCATGCTCAGACGCTAGCAAAAACATTGCTAATCTTAGCTGGAACTTTAGATGTTAAGGACTGGGTTTGGAACGCAATGGCGGTTTTTATCTTTCATTGGCCACTCTTCTCACATCATGTTGGTGTAAACTGTTCTCAAGAGTGAGGTAAATCATTCAGCCAAACACACAGAGTCATACACAAGCGTCTGTTCAAGGTCGTCATATCTGAACAATGCTCTTCAAAATAAACCCCTAAATAAATAAGTAAAAGTAATGATTGCTTGCTCCTTGAAGGCATTGATTCTGTAAACACAAGGATTTTGGAAACCCCCTTCCCTCAGCAAAACAGCTTGCCGCCATTTTCTAATATGCATGCATGCATGCATTTTCTCTCTCTCTGAAACAATAGATATGACAAGTTTGTTCAGATTTCACAATTAAAGAACTCACTCCCTTAATGATTTGGGATTTTAAATGGAAATTGGAGCGAAAGGAAGAGTAATTTACTGAATTGTAATTAAAAAATGCCTACCTATCATCTTTTTAAGGCCTATAAACCTAGTTAAGAAAAATAAGAAAGAATTTATTTGAAATTCCACTTTTGATTATTTCCTACATTCAAATTCAAATTGAGTTTCCTATTTGCTACAGTACTTCCATTTAAATTAATTTCATAAATCTTCAGAACTGAAAGGCATTCTCAGTTTAGTTCATAGATAGATGGATAGATAGATAGATAGATGGATATAAAATGAGAGATCCAGATTGGGATGGAGGAGAGAGTATGTTTATGTAGGAGTGCACTCTGATGTGTTTTGGTTAGGGCTCTTATGGAGCCTGACAGTCTCAAACCATCTTTTCTTCCATAAGTCAAACTAAAATGAGCTGGTGTTTATGTAAAGCATTTATTCCACCTGTTCACCATTTCACAACTGAGAACAATTAAAACTACAGAGGGAAACGAACTCTGCAAACACATGTGGACATCAGCAAAAGAGCAACAGGCGCATGAATAAGAGGCTTCCAAAAACCAAATAGTCTTCTTTACAAGAAGTTATATTTACTCTGAAAACAAAAAGTCAACAAATATTTTGGTGGATGGTGAACTTCCAGGGCCTTACTCAAAACGCTGAACAAATTATGATCAACTGGAAACAGCTGGTTGCCACGACATCGACGCAGAACCAGCCACATCCAGATATTTCCGTTCATTTCCCTGCGCACAACACACTGCAGGCAATTAAAACGGCCGATCTGAGCGAGGAAAATACGAACACACTGCGAAAACAACACATCCATCATCTCTAATAGAGCTCATTACACATACCAAGACCACAACCTTCACAAAAGCAAGAGAACTTGTCATATATTTCACATTCATATAGGGAAACTATAACGCATATTTCAGTTGAAACTGGGTTTCTTGGGCACCTTGTGGCAGCAGCACACTAAAATGCCATTTAGTTTTAGTCATATTTTAGTCATCTGAATTGTTTTTAGTTTTAGTCGACTAAATCTACAGTAAATTTAGTCGGCTACAATCTAATGGGTTTAGTTACAGTGTAATGCATTAAGCATTTCACAAAAATTTCTAACCTCTGAATCATGCAGCAGATTCCTTCTGAATGGATCTCTTACCAAATCGTCCCTCCTTAACGTTTTTGTCTCGTTTTTTTTCGTAGATGAAAATGTCAATAGATTTTCGTCATAGGTTTTGCCATTTAAAACGAGTTTTACTTCGTTATCGTCTTGTTTTCGTTGGTGAGAAAAATGTTCTTGATGAACATTATGACGAAAATTATTTGTCAACGAAATTAACACTGGGCAGCTGAGACCATTAGAGATAGACAGGCCTAAGCGGGATAATAATTAGTAATTTTCTGAGTTATGATGTTAAAATTGTTAAATTCTCTTCTAAACTTAAAAAATTAACTAACTAGTTGTTAATTTTTACACTACTTCAAGAATGTTTACTCGCCTTTCTGTCATTCTAAACATGTACGTCTTTCCTTTTTCTATGAACACACAATAAATTGTGGTTACAATAAAAGTCAAAGGAGTCCAGTGACTTTCATTGAATGAACAAAAACAGTAGAATGATTCTACAGAATTTCTTCTTTTGTGTTTAGCAGATGATGCATAATCAAAAATCTTTATAATTCAGCATTTACTTGCTGCAAAAGAGAATGGTATCCACATTTTGTTAGTGAGTCAAAAAGTAAAATGTCTCTGTTGTGAATTTTCGAAAATGTGATGATGGCTCCTGATTCAGCTGAGTTGATTAAAGCGAGTTTTTGAATTTGACGGCAGTGCGTCTGGGGGCCACATGCCGTGAGCACGTAACTTTTTCGACTCATCACTGTCTTTTGTGTTTTTCTTCTGTTCCACACTGAGCTCCCCAAAATTTCCCTCTCTTTTCATATAGCTGCCCATCGGCAAGCACTCGCCCTACTTCAAAGATCTTCTGTGTATGTTTTCTTAATCCTTGCTCTCCATGGAACCGTTGTTTTCTCTGCCGTTGCAGCCGGGGGTGATCGGGGGGTTGGTATGGGCTCTGGCAGCTGTGGGCCTCTTAGAGTGCCACTCTGCCTCAGGCACCATGTGGCCTGCTGCCACGCCAGCTTCATGTGGGCCGACTTCGACGAAGGGAAGCTGAATAAACACAAACTCTGTGTTTTAAGAGTTGGCTTTGCTATTTCAGTGGAAAAAAAGTGACCGTCGCGTAGCAGAAGCAGAAGCAGGTGAGTAAATGAACTAGGACAAAATGACTTCCTGCTCCCAAAGGGAAGTTGCATGGGGCACAGAGGTCAACAGGGTCAGCGCTGTGTTTGTGGATATTATCTGCCGGGAGGCTCATGCTCCTGCATGGACCTCAGTGTGCACTGATTTCTTGCAGCCATTCGCGAACATGAACTTGAACTAGTATGTTACTTAACTGAAGTGCTCCTTTTTCTTATGAAATCACTGATTGATAGCCTAGAAGTTACGCATGGTGAGAATGGCTAATAGCCTGACTTCAGCATTGAAGCTCTGGGGATGTATTTTTCATGGGTGATTTTTGAGGCTGACAGCCAGTTAGCTAAGATCATCAAGTAACGTGGATCATAATTAATGAGTTAGCACAGGTGTGTTTTAACGGGTACTTTGCCATGTTTCCAGAACATCATGCTTGCTGAACCATACACAGCTTATTTCAGCCATTCATTTGTTAAGTATGTTACCTCTACATTTTTTTTTGTAAAGGTGTAGTCAACATTAAAGCGAAATGTCATTTCTTCTCCAGTTGTGGCAACAAGTGGAACTGCACATTTTTTTGTCTGATGGGCTAGTGGCACAAAAATTACAGATCTGTAGATCGGTCTATGTAAATCAATTCTTTTTTTTTCTTAAAAGGTAAAAAAAAAATCTTTCTTATGTTAAGGAAGAGTTCACTTTTGCATTCGTATCATTTTGTGCAGCTGCAAGTTGTAATATGGTGTGAATGTTGCGTAAATATCTGATTTTATGCAGTTGCGTGAGTTAATGTACTAGCAGAACGCTTCGGTTTTACAAAAAAAAAAAGTTGTTAGTGCATTGATAATATCAAGCAGTATGTTTTAATTAAATTTTCATCTAATTTTCAGTACTGTTGATGATCTAAACACTTTAAAAAACATTTTCACATACTCATTTTCATGATGTGATTAACTAAAATCATTGCATTGAAGTCCTTTCTGGTGATTCTGGTCATGTGACACTTGCTTGGAACCCCCCACTATGCCAGCCTTTGAATGGATAAAAATAAGTAAGCAAATAAAGAAATGCTTTTCACATCTGCTGATCCGGAGCAGAAGACGAGTCGGTTGCATCCTCTGAAGTCTCAGTAGGTGGAATCCTTGTGATCGGCAAGCAAACAGCACAAGCAGTGTAGCAGTCTGGGGCTGTGTGTGGCAGCTGAACCCCATCTCCTGGGAATCTGGAGAGTCGCACACACATAACCACGCCACATGTGTCTGTCCTCTTAGGCAGCTGTGTTTTCAAAAGCTGTGGCCCCTGATGGGCATATGAAGTGTCCCCCGGTTCAACAAGGGCTTCGGCACAGAGTTTCACACATCGTTCAAAAAGTCAAGTGGAAGATGAGAAGCTCTCAGTGAAATTCACAATCACTCCGGGGGTTGTGCACCATTCAGAATTGAATTGTGAAGGCCTTTTAAATTTGAATTGAATTGAGTTAGCAAACAGGATGCAGAATTACAGTTCAAATTTGAATGCATGGAAGTAGAATTAAAATGTAAAGAAATTTCAACTAGAAATTCAAAATGTATCAAGACATACTTTCTCATTAACCATTGACTATCCTCAGATGTATCTATCCATCCATCCATGGTGTAGAAATAATTTTCACTCTGAAATTGCTAAATTTCACACTTACAAATAACTGCAAATAACATTAAATGAAATGCTGAAGCAGAGAGGCTAATGAAACAATATCTGTTTTATTTCTGTGGATGAATTGATAAGATTGAAGACTTTGAATTACTTTCTGATTCAAATTCCAGTTGAACGTTCTGTGGAGTGTTGTCAATTCATTTCGAATTCACACCACTGAACTAAAAGGTAAATCTTCATTTAATTAGAGTTCTAATTGGCTGAGAATTCAATACTGACATTTAATCTTCAATACTGTTAAAAATAAACCCTCATTTTGGCCTTTTAGCACTGAAGACATGCTTTTGGAATTGAACTAAGCCAGCCATTTACACCAAACTATCTCATCTGAGTGCCAAATGCAGGGCGAATCGCCACCCCTTACCTAAACAATTACACCATCTTAATAAATCTGCTGTCTGGATGAGCTCCAGCGCCTGGTATCCACCAAACAGAAGCGTGCAGCACATGCCGTCCAAGACATTTCGTTCTCTTTCAATCCCACTCTTTCTCTCCATTTTTCTTTTTCGTTTTTCCCCCTTTCTCCCTCTCAGTGGTATTTCAGGCTTCTGGTTGTGGGGGTAATGCTTCTTTAATGAGTATCTCTTTTTAATGCGTTCCCCTGCATCAGTGGCTCAGTGGAGGCTTGTGGCTGGTGCCGTGTGAATGAGCACGTTAATGTAGCATGTAATGGATCCCGAGAGAGCCTGGCATCAACCAGAGGAATGTTGGGATGGGAAGCGCTCCCAGTGTCGTGGCCGAAAGCGTGAGGAACACGTCCTACAGGTGGTACATGACCAATGGAAGTTGGCCCAGAGTGCCATGCTCCACGCTGACCACACTTGCTCCGAACGCGCTGTATGTCTTGGCACAGTAGCTTCGGTGTTCTCACCGTTTTCACATGACGAGATCAAAGTTTCCACAGAAGTTCTTTTCACATGAAGCTGAGTGGGATTTCGGCACATACTTCACCTTCAATCCTTTGGAATTCCCAAATATCTATAGAGGAAATCGGGCTGCCAACAGTTATTTATGCATAGAGAAAGCTGGATGCGTGGAGTCCCCTGCACCCTGTTAGTCAAGCTCAACTACGTAGTGGTGCATTTACAATGGTATAACATCTAACAGTGCTATAAATCTACTCCCTGCCATTTCATCTCATTATCATCAATCAAATGTCTACGCAAAATGTATAGTTGAGTTGTTCACCCCAGCTTTGCCTCTTTTTTTGGTTTTGTGGAAAGCTGTAAAACCAAACTGATGATGTTGATGTAAGAGCACTGTGGGCCGCATTGCTCCAGGGAAAAGCACTTGTCCTTTCCAACCACCAGCTGAGGGCATCCTTTCCCATAGTTTGAGAAACCGTCAATTACTGAGAATCACTGTATCCTCTGGGAATAACTTTCTCATGGTGTAATGAAACCAGTTTAGAAAATCAAAAACTCTGGAACAGAGTATTGACAATAACAGTAGTAATCCTGTTGATTCATGTTGCATTCCGTGGATGTAAAGCATCAATTCTTCAAAGGCTTTTGTGGTCTTTATGAAACAGACATGAGAATTGGATGAGAAGAGCTTGCTTTTTTTAATAGAATTCTGTTAAACAGTAGAGCAAGTGCTGTATATTGCAAAAGCTTTCAATGTCAAAATTTGTTTTTTCTTTTTTGCTGATCTTCAGCTGTTTACATTGTTTTTAGAGGCAAAGGTTATCTTTTTTAGTATGTGACGGCTGGGTTAGGTGTCAGTTCTACTTTAGAAGTGGTACATCCTTGGTTGCAGGGTTGTAGTGCAGTTTAAAATAACTGCTACCTGTTTTAGATTTATTTGTTAAAATGGAATTAATTCCTGTGATGGCAAAGCTATATTTTCAGCGGTCATTACTCCAGCTTTCCGGGTCTCATTATACTCTCAGGATTCTTTGATAATCAAAAGTTCAAAAGAACAGAATTTGTTTTAATTAGAAATCTAAATGTTTGCACTGTCACTTTATAAAAAATGTAATACTCACTTTGAACTAGTCGCTTATTAGCTTGCATATTTCTAGCATATTGTCTGTTTATTTGTACTAATAAAGTACATACTAATGCCTTATTCTGCAACACCATATTCTACATCCCTAATCCTACCCAATACCTTAACTTAACAACTACCTTACTAACTATTTAAGTTTTTGCAAAAGTCATAGTTAATGGCTTGTTAGACATCAAAATAAAGTGTGACCTATTTTTATATATATTTTTTTTTTTAGCTTTTTAGTATTGCCAAATGAGCAAAACTGCAAAGTAAACTAAAGTAGCATTTAACAAATTGGAACAGACAAAAGAAAAAATTAACAAGTAAAGATTAACTAGAGATGGTATTATAATGACCATAAGTTTAGTAATTGAGACAGACAAAGGCTCTCGTACTCTGGCAGACAGACACATACTGTTCCCCTAATGGGATGGGGACGTTTTCATCCGGTAAATGATCAAATGTGTTGTTTATCAGTGTCATTTTGTGGTAAAAGCTCTCCCGGATTGTGTATTTTGTGCATTCTGTCAGAAAGTGCAGCTGTCTGGATTTTGCTTTGATCGCAGTAGTGTAAATGGACACAACCATTCCTCCTAAAGTCGCCATGTTGTTCTTTGTCAGAGCGTTTCTATAGCAATGTTGTGTCCACTCAGTCTTAGTTAGTTGTTTATCTATCACTATGCACACAGTGTAGTGTCTTTTTAGGGTCAGACAGAATTGCATTTTGTGCTTGTACTATGTTGTTGTGTTTGAGTGCTGATTGGGTTTAATTTAATTAGTCTGACAGTGTTGTTCTGGTCCAGAGCATCAGTTTGATGGGGCTTATGGGAAAAGTTGTAGAGATGTTTATCTCTGTTTTCTCTCAATCTCTTCTCTCTCTTTAAATAACGGTGTACTGTATGTCTCACTGCAAATCCTCACAGTGTTGAAAGGGAGATTTAAGAAAACAGCCTGGCTTTCTGAGGTCTCCAACATGAATATAAAGAACATAGAACATATACCTTCATCTTTTCCTCCTCATCTCCCCCTGCTCTGGAGAGATGAGCAGGGCAGCGTGCGATCAGCTTACCTGAGAGAGATGGATGAGGTGACGAGAGAGTGGAGGGAGGCAGCCGAGAAAGAGGAGTAGAGACGACCTCCCAGGAGAGAGACGGATGGAGAGGTTTGGACTGAAGGATGGTGGCGGAGGAGGGGCCCACTTACACCTCTCTAAGTGTGGTGATTACGTTAAAACACCATCGGGCTGTCTAAAGTTTCACATCAACAGCTTGACAAGATCAGAGAAATGTGAATCGCGGCATGCTCATCTGTCAGTGGTTGGATGTTTTCAGGAGAGTGCACACTCCCCCTTCACCGCAAAGACGCACCTTTATTTTCCTCAGACGTAAATGATAAATGAAGAAAATATTTCCTGTTAACCCATGATTAAATGCTCAAGGAGTCAGATCTCTCATCATTTGCAGCACACTTTCAGTTTTCCCGATGAAAACACAAGCTATGACCGTACTCACTTGTTCCATTTGTTTCTGCGGCGGATTTCAGAATTGTGCAAATATGTTTTATAATGTTTATTTAGTCATTTATCTTAATATCTCTCTGTCAGTGAAGTGCTGTTCGTCTCGACTTCCAGGGAAGGTCGTCAGAGCTTCGTAGATCTCTGCCATTTCCTCATATGTTCATCATGTTTAGACGTGATGAAGAACAAACTCCTTTTGCTGTCTTGGATTCGCATATTTTTAAAAATCTGTCATGAACAAATTTAAATATCTGCCAAACGTGCACGTGCATGCAAAGTTGTGTTCAGTGAACAGGAAATGATCTTCCCATAAAAATTTTTTATTTATTTTTTTAAAATATTAAAAAAATCATGGAGAGCAGATATGGGGGAGATTATTACATTTGCCAGTTTATCTAAAGCCTTTTTTTTTAATGATTTTTCCAAGTTTATAGTAGTTATTGTCTTTTGTTGACTGTAATATTTGGCAAGTTATTGTTTCTTTGGTTCTAGTTTCTTGCTTTTAGAGCTGCATTTAGGTCATATCTGGTCAGGTTTTATACTGTGGGAAATAACTGTCAAAAGGTTTATGTAAGTGTTAGAGGGTAAAAATATTTATAGCTCAGTATAAAAAATATAAAAGGAAAGTCACCATCTGGACAGAAAAACAAACTTTAATTTAGGGACTAGTTATTACTATTAACTAATTTATAACTATGACTTTTGCCTCAATAAATTACTAATTTGCACCTTATTAATAGCTAATAAGGAATGGTGTAGGATTAAGGGATCTAAAATAATGCAGAATAAGGCATTAATATGCGCTTTATAAACAGCCAATATACCAATGTAAGTAATGCTAATAAGCTACTACTTAATAGTAAGAACTGGTCCCTAAACTACAGATTACTGACTAATTTATTTATTTGATGTTTTTGAAAGAAATCTCTTATGCTCACTTAGGCTCCATTTATTTGATCTAAAATACAGTAAATCATATATATTATGAAATATTATACCGTTTAAAATAGCTGTTCTATTTAAATATTTTGTCATAGCTGAATAATCAGCAGGCATTACGTCAGTTTTCAGTGTTACGTGATTCAGTAATCACCACTCTAATGTGTTAATATGATGCTAATTTGTTTGAAAGAACAGCATTAATTAGAAATGTATAAAAATATATATATACGTATATATGACAGAAACCATCTGCCAAATTAAAAATTAGTAAACACTGTCCTCCAGTACTACTTAACTTGTTTGATACTTTTGCTAACAGGCTTAAAAATAATGTGTCGGCAGTTACTGATATTACATCTCAAACAGAGAACAGCTGATGTTAAAGGTCCACCACAACCTTTCACAACAGCATAACCCACACCTAAAAACAAAGAATTCAATGATTTTATTGCTATGAAAGTCAAGATGGCAGGTTGGTCATGGTTCTGTGCAGACTCCGAGATGAAAGACTGCAGGTGCCCCTGTGCCTCAGCCCAGCTTTAATATTTATTTTAAAGCAAGATGCATTTAGATCCTCCACATTTGCTCTCCAACTTTACACAAAACCTCAGTTATTTATCATCGTTTATGGATTTTGTAATTGTTTATCAATAAAATGGACCTTTTGGCAGAGCGGTTTGTGGCGTTGCCTGCTGTGCATGTGTATGCTCTTTCTTTTTCTTCTTTCTCTCTGACGTTTGGCCTGCATGTTGATGGATGCTCTGAGGAGAACGGTTCCTACAGGTCCAGACAACAGAACCAATCACCCTGGACTGTAAACATGGAACTGCAGGCCAAACACAGACCACTAACTCAGCACTTGACAAAGTCTTTCAGCAGCATCATACACTGCAATAGCAAACATCTGTCCAGCCCACTTAACCAAGGCCAAGTAAGTCTTGACATATTCCCAACCAATAGTGTAGATTTGGCCTCAGAGGCTGAGGTTCGTTTTCTGCATAAAGGGGCTTAATGTGGACCAGTATTTGTGACCATTGTCTCCCAGGAGCCTACATAAGTGGTGTATATTTATCTGAACACTTTGTTTAGTCTGTTTTTCTTCCATTAGAGCTTTTTTCTTACCTTTAATGATGCTCTTGCTTACATTTGATGGTCATATGCTCCTTTGGCGGAGGGAGAGAGATATTAGAGAGTAGAGACTACTGTACTGTAGTCAATTTGGGTGGAAATAAAAAGATTTCAGAAAGGGAGTGGAGATATTTTATGGAGTGGCAGCAGATGGCTCCTGTAGACCTGCTCGTGACCATGCTAAGTTCACGAGCTTTTTTCACGAGCAGTGCAGTCAGTAAGAAGACTACCTGACTCACTCTACTGGTATGCAGTTTAGATAGGGTGACCAGATTGTTTAAGTTTCAAACCAGGGCACAAAAAAACGGGTGGAGTGTATTCCTGTGAATTTTTTTTTTGTTTATAATACATTCATTTGTGTAAGGTTTGGTGAATTTACTGTTGCTCTAAAATGTGATGAATGAGTAGGTGTGTCAACACTTTACTGGCAGTGTGTGTATAGAATGACAGAGCTGCAGTAAGTGTTTGAAGTTGTTGTGGCAACAAGATATATTGCAAGCTGATTCGCTGAAAAAAAAAAAGCTCTGAAATGAATATATCAGCAAATCAAATTGTTCTGTCAAATCAAGCTATAAATATAAAAATCTTATAATCATTCTTATTGCATGAGAATAGGGAAGGCCACACCATAGCTGTAATGATAACAGTGGTATAATTTTCAGAATGTTTTTTTTTTTCTAGCTGATTAGCAATAAAAACATTGACAGCTAATCAGAATCCACCCGACTTTAACAAGCTTATAAAGTGGCAGAAGAACGTCATTGTCCGTTGGTGTGGATGCTCACGTAGTTATTGTTATAGTTATACTTATTGTTCTTGGTGTGAACCGCAGTAACAGATCAGAAAAATTCACACAGATTCTTTATGATTATTGACTCATTAAAAAAAGAACTGATTCAT
>SCHK01436118.1:6790-18258 GCA_004124795.1 Poropuntius huangchuchieni | reverse complement strand
GTAAAAGTGGATATAGCATTATATGAGCCCTTTAAAAATGTATGGACTACTTTTATGGCGTTTTGTCATTTTTGGGGCTGATTTTGCCAACCCTAACCTCTGTTCACTTTCATTGTATGCATGAGAGCAGCATGAACATTTTGCTAAATATCTCCTTTTGTGTTCTACAGAAAATAGAAATGCATAACAGTTGAAAAATGTTTCAGAACAAAACTAGGGTGACTAAACGACAGACTTTTTGTTTTTTTATCATGTTTGTGTACACTATCACTTTCTTGTGTACATGAATGTGTGAGACAGACATAGGGTGCTTACCTTCGGCGAGTCTGCGCTCATGGCCGAAGAACACGCGTGTTTGTGAGCTGTGCAGGCAGGGCAGGGGCAGCTGTGGGAGGCAGCCGTCTCCGGTCAACTGACTCATGCTCTGAGGGCAAAAGGTCAAAGTGTCATAAACATCACTTGAACAAAAGGCTCTTCTTTTCACATACAAGTTGTACTAAGGCATTCATTGAGTACCATGCCATCTATTCCAACAAAGCCAATCATGTGATCAGGCAGTGCTTCTGCACATTATACACACGCCTCTTAATCATTAGTATGAAGGCCTGCTGACACAAAGAAGTACTGTACGAGTATAAAGATAACTATCGCAAGTTTAACTAAGTACAAAATAATTCAGTAAATAACCACATTCCGAAGTCTCATTTCAATTTTGAATCATGGAAAAGTGATTTTACAGAAAGGGTCTATAGATGGTTGAGAACGATCATATGCTGTATCATTGAACTGCACAAAGATTTTTGCTGTCTATGATACGCAAAACTGATATTTCACTGTTCCTGGAGTGCTAGAACGGTACCATAAAACTCCCATTAAGAAACAAAACAAGAAGAATGTTGTCATTTCCTCTTATTATGCATTCAGGCCAGGTGCTTGAAGATGATGGAGTTCTGTGGACCAGAACAACCCAAGGCCAGAGCGCTGATGAAAAAGACTCAATCAAACGATGACGAAAGAGCAGTCTCACACAGAGACACAGACAGTTAAACTCAGGGCTAAAGTCTGACTGTGGTGGGGAAAAGAAACTGGGTCAGTGGCCTGAATGTGACACTACCAGAGTCTAGCTGCTTTCTGAGAGCAAATTAAGATGAAATCCAGGTTCACTGTGAAAACCACTCTTTTTAATATTACTGCTTACTGTTTGGCTAAATAGTAAAAATGCATGTCGCGAATTTTTTTTTTTTAATATTCTTTGTCGTGTTGGTTTTACTATTTTGTAAGTTGTCTGAGCATTCCAGCCAAACTAATTTACCTATTATAAAATACAAAACATTTCGCCAAACTAATTTACCTATTATAAAATACAAAACATTTCAAGGTAACAAAACAGAAAAAAGAATGGCAGAATTTTTCATTATTTTATCTTTGCTATTAAAAAATAAGAACAAGGATACATGTTAAAAGTACACATAATATACAAATAAAACTTTATTTTTTAAAACTTTACTGCTTTATGTTCAGGTACAATATTCAGCAGGAGCATTTAAACAATTGAATGAACAAATATAATAAAGAACACTAATAGATTTATTATTATTATTACTAAAGCAAAGCAACTGTATTAGAGTTCTTCAGTCAAGAGTAGTGAGTGATTTTTCTCATTGTGTTTTGTTGTTTTATTAATAAAGGAATAGTTCACCCAAAAATAAAAATTCTGTCATCTGTCTGTCAGTTCTGTTATAGTGTTTTATTTTTATACCATCATTTACTCACTCAAAAGTTGTTTTAAACCTGAATGAGTTTCTTTCTTCTGCTGAACATAAATGTTATTTTGAAGAACGTGAAAAAACAGAGTTTCTGGTCCACAGCGACTTTCATAGTATTTTTTTCTTACTATCAAATTTAATGGGGACCAGCAACTGTTTGGTTACCCACATTCTTAAAAATATCTTCTTTTGTGTTCAGCAAGAGAGAAATTAATATAGGTTTGGAACAACATGCGAGTGATTAAATAACGACAGAAACTACATTTTAGGGTGAACTATCCCTTTAATGACAGTCGGCAGCATGTTTAGCACTGTCCCTTTAAGAGCTGCATGTATCTAATATACAGGCACGTATCTGACTTTCTCTCAACTGTTTACTTTCAAATGCTAACTTTTAACAGGCTTTAGTATGTTAGACGGTATTAGCGCAAATGCTAACTTTTAATGCGTTTACTTCAGATGTAGACCCTCAAAACAATTGCGGCTTTAATCCGTCTTTTCTACATTACTACAGCAGAACACTTGTACCTTTCTAACATTTTAACAATTAATTGTGAATAGTTTATTATAAAAAGCAAATATGATTATCAGTCAATGCTGATTTCATCTTACAAACGACTAAACACTCGTTCACACAAGGCAGTTAACCATATAGTTTTAATAAATCACTCTAATTCTATGAGAATAGGAAAGTTCACACCACAGCTGTAACAATAACCACACAGAAGAAAGATAACATTACAATCACTTTTAGAACTATTTTTTTCCTATTATGAATGATGAAAACGTTGAGGGGCAATCAAAAGAACTTAAGCATTTAAAGTGACAGACGACGTAACTGCAGCGCTCTCTTAATAAACAGAATGTTATCGTCTGTTTGACACGAATATAGTTATCGTTCCTGGTGTGAATGAGCCTTAAGTTGTAAGTAATGGGATTCAGTGTGTGTGTGTGTTGCCAACCTTGTACACATAGAGGTATTCCCTGAGGAAAGCAGCCTGCTGTACAGCTGACTGTTTGCTGTCGTTGATAAGAATGTGCCGGAAGGCGGCCACTGCATTCTCTGGCTGCCGCAGAGTGAAGGACTGCCGGCCGATGGTGAAGTTGATGTGATCTTCAGCCAGTGTCCAACCTTTACCTTTATACACCTGCAAAGCCTGGCAATAGCACCTCAAAGCATGCCTCTTCTGTAACAGAAAGACAGAAAGAGAGACAGTGTGAACTGACTGACACATTAAAATAATACGTCTGCATCCGTGAGAGCACTTCAAGTTACTGCTGCGACGTCAATAGCTTTCGAAGCTGTTAAAGCAGCGTCAGCTTCCAGGTGAAAATTGACAGCCTGACCTCATCTGACCTCAAACACAGCTTTTTCTGGTCACTTCAGGGCCAATGTCTTTTCGGATGCCTTGTAAACTTTTGATTTATTCAAGGCGACAAGCAGCGATTTTAGATGAGTTTATCAGTTAGTATTTATCAGTTACTGTATCTTAGGGGTGGGCGATATGATCAAAATCTCATATCACAATATGAGTAATACATGTTTTATTACTTATTACTAATGCTGATAATGACAGATGTATTTATTTCAGGAAAGTGTTTCTTGTGTCTGCCGTCATACCTGTCCAGCTTTGCTGAAACGATGACCAGCAAGTATCATGTGGAAGGCAAACTTCCTCACCATGGGGCTGCGCATATTAATGAAGCAGTGAGCCGCTTGCTCCAACAAGAGCGCGCTCCGAAGGTCAGAGTCCTATTAGAGAGGGAAAGAAAAAGTGATGTGAATTGGCAATTGGCCTAGCCAAAAACGTGAGTTTGAAGTGGGAACATATTTTTGAAATTACATGCTTCTAAAACATTTAGTTTACGTTTAGTTTTAGTAATTTAGACATGATTCAGAAATGCTGTCAGCTGAGACTTGAGCTCACCTCACTGGTCATCTTGATCAGAAGTGTCGCAGCATCTGAGTATTTGGTCTGACTCTTCAAAATCTCAGCACTTAAAAGACAACACCGCTCAGCCAATAGCATGTTTCTGTGACAAGAAACATTTTTGTAAATGTCATATTTACTTGATTTTGTTTTTAAATATTTTACATTTAGAATACTGAAAACATTCAAATATGTTACCAAATAGTATAGAAATGTGTGGGCAATTGAATAATTGAATATGAATCAATGAAGTAATAACATGCGACAAAACCAAATGCATTTAAAATGATGCATGTTCTTACTTGCACACGTCTCTGTAGGTCTGAATGGCTGTGTCCATGTAGTGTGCTGGGTAGGGCCTGGGTGCCCCACTTTGCAGAAAGGCAGCAACAGCAGCCATCTCCTGTAGAGACAGAGACAGCAGGAAGTCAGTCTGAGGCGAGTTCAGAGAGTATTACTCTGATAACCCACAGAAACAGAGCTAGAGTCCCTATCTGTGGAGCTAATCTCAAGCAGCAGTTGCGCTATGATTGTTGTGTGCATCTCACCAGCGCTCCAGCAGCATAAAGCATGGCCTGGTCAGAGAGGAAGTCCTTCTTGGCAGTGTGGTAGCAGTTGTAGGCCAGCTCATAGTGCTGAACGAGGAAGCAGAGGTCGGCCATCTTTCTGATCTGAAGCTCTGGAGCCTCTGAGGGATAGCTGATATGAAAGGAGTCAAAAGTCAGATGAGAACAACACAAACTATTTTATTTGTGCTTCAAGTCACTTACAGCAGCCCTGCAGTGTTCTTTAGTTCAGCAATACTCTTCTCTGGGACTTTCCCTCCACCAAACAACTTCTTAGTGGCGGAGAAAAGAGATCGGCTCAGACCTTTTCTTGAGACAAGCTACAATGAGAGATAAATAAAGATGAATACAGAAAAGAAAAGTTCAAAAGCTGTGCAGAACAAGTTTTAGAAATATATATGCAAAATATATATTTGCATTAGTGTCAAAAGCTAAGGAAATTCATATTAATGGACCCTCGACTCTTGGGTAATTTAAGCATATTAAGTGAGGTTTATTCTGAAAGTATGAAAACTCCTTTATTATGTATGAATGCAGGGAAGATATGCACATTAAAAATAAGAAATAAATCTACAACAAAACAATGGAGGAATGAACTAATACTTTACAGCCAATAAGAGTGAATTATAAAGTTATGCATGTTAGGGGGTAAACAAAAAATAATAAGATATTGGGGCCAATATTAAGGAAAACATGACTGTCTGAGTGATTTTAATTCAAAAGATGTTACTGAATAAATATCATGAGCTGTACAATTTGGTCAATGTTGTTTAGTTTCTGTGTTGCTTCTTTTTATTTTTAATTTCTTCGTTCTGTTTATTTTATCAGCACAGATGGAAAAGATGAGTACCTGGAAAGCTGTAAATAAACACTGAAAAAACACTTTTTAAAAAAATATAACATACATAACATATATTTAATTTTATTACTTTATTTACACAAAATTTATTAAAAATACTTTTATTCAGCAAGTATGCATTAAACTGAACAAATGTGTAAAAAAACAAACAAAAAAATAAATAAAATTGTTCTTTCCATTTATTAAAGAATCCCGAACAAAAAAGGTTTCCACAAAAAAATTAAGCAAATGTTTTTAACATTGATAATAATAAGAAATATGACACTAAAGACTGGAGTAATAATGCTAAAAATTCAGCTTTGCATTACATGAATATTAAGTTATTTTAAGTTGTAATACTATTTCAAAATATTACTGTTTTAGTTTTTTTTTTTTTTTCTTCTTCTTCTTCTTGTTATTAAATAATGCAGCCTGGCTGAGAATACAAAACTTCTTTCAAAAATGTTACAAATCTTACAGCCGCCAAACTTGGCATTATCTCAAAATACACAACAAATAAAATACAGAACTACTTGGAAAAGCGAAGAACGAGTCAATCAACACAGAGATTTGAGATGAATTCAATGAAATACATAGTTAATTAGCATTTGTGTACCTGGTCGTTTAGCTGCCGTATGTTCTTCTCAATGTGGGGCAGTAATCCTCTGAAAGTGAACTCCTGGATAAACTGCCGGATGTGGTCGTGGTCGTTCAGGGTCAGGCAGGTTCCTCGAGGGGTCGGGCTGGTGTGAGAAGTCACGCTGGCCTGTTTTTGAGGCCTCGTCACATCCACATTGTTTACAGACTGACTGGCATTGTTGCTAGGGTAACCAGCATCAGTGGGCTGGTCCAGCTGCAGAGGATGAGTCTCTGAGACGCCGTCTGCAAACATGAGAGGAACATCTAATTAACATTAGACAATCATTCAATCAATCTCATCAATATGAGGCTTATAACCAAAATCCCTGATAATGGGGTTCAACTGTGCTGGACTAACCTCTAATGGATGGATCAAGCCCATCTTCCTCTGCGCTGATGTTGTTTTCAACCGCATTACTCACTGCAGATTCTTCATATAGCTCCTATACAACACCACAAAGGATACATTTCATTTAGCTGATCCAATTCAATTTTCCAAATTCAGAGAAATCTAACAGTAATGCGACATAAGTAATTCCATAAGGTCAATACGTGTTGAACGAAACAAATAATTTCAGTAATTATCAATTTTCTTGTCATCAGGTAAGTCTCTAACTTTTAAAATTAACACAGCAATCAAGTTTTACAAATTAATTCACATTCACTGCAAAAAATTATGACCTGCAATTATTACCTTAAGTTATTTTATACCTGACTTTAGTTTTGTTGGTATACATTAATGTATTTATGTTGATCCAGCGACATTAAATTTTTTTTTTTTTGTAGATGTTACTATTTTTCCGTAAACAGTTTTCAGTGTTGTTTTATGATAACAGTGAAAATAAAGACTGAAAAACATGAAAGGAAATTCTTGCAAAAAAGTATTACAGCAGTTTTAAATTATAACCTTTGTGAGTTGCCAGAAAAATCATTATCATAAAGTAAAATAAAAATAAAAATAAAATAAAAACTATGTTTGCATGCATTTCATGTGACCATTACGCACTGTCAGAAAGCTTTGAACAATCATATAATTTAATTGTTATATTATTAAAACATTAGCATATCAACAATATTTAAATAGTAAAAATCTCAGTATATATTTTAGATTAAATGGGTTCAGCTGACAAAAGTTTGAGAATAATATTTCAGAATATTTGGTAAATTAACTAATTTTATTGACCACAGTGGAAGAACATTATAAAAATGTATATTATATAGTGCAGTATTATTTTAAAATGATAATAAAATAGTTTTGATTTCTTCCACCATGGTCTGTAAACTTAATTTATTATATATACTATATTATGGTCACAATGTGGACCAGACCTTATGACGATAATCAGAAGTTTATGAGTTGTATTTTCAGATCCTGAAGTGAAGTTGTGGCACTCACGGGGTTGTGTATGCTGGTCTTGTGTAAGTACTGACTCCAGGGGTCCGGCATCTGTTCATCCGCACCAGTGCTACCACTCCTGGAGTTTATCTTCAGCAGATAGCAGCCTTGAGTACCATACCGCTGTTTCATATCCTCGTACACAGAGTCCGCCCTGAGAGACAGAGAGAAAGACATCAATACTTGTTCTATACCATCATAAATATATATGGCAGCCTAATCTTTCTCCCACAGTCAGCTTATCTTCTATTCATCAGACCTTGAGGCTGCAAGCAGCACACGATTACCTTGATTGGCAACTTATCTACATGCAGAGAACTCTCTGAGGAGGAGGTGGAAAGGAAAGCAAGCATTCCTGTCAGTCTGACGACGTAAAAAATTAATATTCACAGAAAAACGCTTTGCAAATGCAGTTCATGTTGCCTTTAAGATTCATTTTTATTCTACTCATACTACTTTCTCTAATTAAATGTGCGCAATTGCAAAGGAGAAGCAGAAATGTTTTCTCCTGACATCACTTAAGTTTCAATCCCTGAGGCGGTGTTGGATACATGTTTCCAGAGTTAATCAACTCTGTTCGTTTAATTGCAGAATCAGAACAAGCAGTTGGAATACCAAAAGCTTTGAACTGCATTCAAAGCATTTATGATTCACTCGGTGCTGGACAATTATTCCAGACATAAGCTACATTCTAAAAGCGGTTTAATTAATTATTATTTTCCAGTGAAAGTGACGGCGATGAATCGTAAATGAACGAATGCTCACGTACACGTAGATCTAGGGAAATGCACACAAAAACACAAATAAAAGCAATTAAAGAACAAAAAGTTATCAGAAATATTTTGTCTTTTTTTTTCTTTTTCTTTTTTCCATTCACCCAAAGTTCATCCCCTGTTGTCCTCTCACATTAATATTTTACTTCACAAGATGTTATCGATAGATGGAAGCTGTGTGAATTGTGGATTATTGTGATGTTTTCATCAACTGTTTGGATTCTCATTCTGACGGCACCCTTTCATTTTGCAGAGGATCCATTGGTGACCAAGTGATGCAATATTAAATTTCCAGAATTTTCTTAAGAAATAAAAAGAAAAGTTAATACTTTTTTCAAGCACTGAATTTCTTACGAACATCTTAAAATTGATCTCCTTCTTAGAGACATTTTTAGTGACATATCCCCCTATTTTTTTTTATTTATTTATTTTTTTTCAAATGAACTCAAAACAAGATTGAGTAAATAACAACTTCAAATTAAGACTTAGAATATAGTTCTATTGACTATTTTTATGGTACTTCTAAATTCTTTTTGCAACCAACCTTTCTTAATATAAACTGATGTTGCAGGTTTGGAATGACATGAGGCTGATTAAATTAATGACAGCATTCATATTTCTCAGTGAACTATCCCTTTTGTGTGGCATATGTGACTGTGTAAAAAAAACAAAAACAAAAGAAGAAAACATAACCAAGGAAACAAGCAACACAGGTATAAGAGAACACTTAAGACACACACACCTCTGCTCGTCTCCTTCACTGATATCATGAAGCAGGACATAATATTTGAGCGTGTTAGGGATGAACCATTTGGGATGAGTGTATTCCCCACTGTGCTGGATTCGGTGCTGTTCCTGTGACAGCTTGAGAAACTGCTCTGTCGGCACCGCCTCTTGGGACGACACCACCAACATACCTGCAGCTGAGTTCAGGAGATCTCATGGAATACAGATGAACAAAACTGAGACTGACAGAAAATGGCAGTAAACTATGCAGCATATCTTTTTATTATAACCAATTAAATAAAAGAATCTGGCCAGACTGGGTAAAAAAAAGTTATTATTGCTACTAAGCATGATACACTACCCTTCAAAAGTTTGGGGTAATGCTTCACAGTATTATTTTTATTGTAGTTCAAATTAATGCAGATTTTTTTTTTGCCATTTTATTAAATCATTTACTATAGAAACTAAACTATAGACACTTCATAACATTTTATAGCAGTCTTAGCTGAACGTTATATATTGTTCAACGCATTACTCATGTTAAACAAAGAGGAACAATACAAGCATACAAAGAAATAAGGGAAGAGTTATTAGCAAAGAATCTGGAAGGATACAGGCCAGGTAGTGGTTGAGGAACTCGTGCTCTGACGCTGGCATGGACTGCAGGAAGTTCTCCCGATAAGTCTCAAACCATGGTGTTGTTGCTGTAAGATAAACACAAAGAAATATTGTCTTGTTCAGAAACAAGATTATTACAGGCCATGTGACCAGCCCTCCAGGCGGAAGAGGAGAAAAGCACATTATAAAAGCCAAGATGAATAGAAAAACCCCCAAGAAATGCGATATTTACTGGAAGAAATTATAACAGATCACATTTTTACAGTAAGACTACTTTACAGCAATATACCAAACATAAAATTAAAGTATGTGTAAATCCAACAATCTAATACTTTGCCAATTGTTTATTTAAACTTAAATACATTCAAAAAAAGAAAAAGTGGCACATAAAATCTCTCACTTCAAATATAAAGCATAACAACCAAGGTCACATGAGTGAAATATTGTGGGCAAAAAAGTATATTGTTAACAGTGTATGATGATGTACAAAGCATTGCTCACACTGAAGTCAAACCAAGCAGCTTCCTGTTGGTTTACCAAGCAACTCGAACCGGTTGCAAAATCTTTTGGTGAAATTCCTGTGTGGATTCTTATTGAAATTACTAGATTTGTCCCACAGAAACTCGCACATTAAATCACTTTGAACACTTAACTATCTATTTAGCATTCAACCCGTTTTTTTTTTTTTTTTTTTTAAAGAGAAACAGAATGTTCAAAATAGGTTGAAACATTAGTATTCATGATCAATTTTCCCCCTTTAATTCTATCCAGCGATGAGGGGGAAGATGAGGATTCACTGATTTTTCTGCTCATTAGCTGAGTTCCTTGACATTTCGTCTCAATCAATGGCCCCCTCAGAATCATTCTTGACAATAAGCACACGGTATGATGCACTTCACTCTGGCAGCCTCGGGTTCAATTCTTTACCTGAATCTTTACAGAGTGTGTAGAGCTTGTACACCATATCTATACTACAAACAACAAAACCATATCACTTTCATTAAAATCAGTGAAGCGCACCACTTGCCTGCAGTAGCTCTAATGATTACAATTACAACATTCTAGTGAGAAGAAATAGGCTAATTTATATTGTATAACTTTTTCTTTAATTTTTATTTCTGCTTTAAAGGTCCAAGGTCCTAAAAAGGTCCAGAGTCTGTCCTATGACAACGTGTATCATGTACTATATTAATGTTTTATACAGACTTTGTTCAGATACTTATATTGCAAAGATTTATAAACCACAATACTGAAAACATTACAGTATTTTTCTGAATTTCTGGCTACCACAGTTGTTTTTACCTGTAAATTTAACAAAGAAACCAATATTTGACATTAAATCACACATTAAATAAACAACATTAAAATTTATGCAGCTTAAATTCAGAAAAAGTGCATGTAAAGTCAATCTCTACTTCATAGCAAAAGGAATGATGGATCTAAAGAGGAAAAGAAACTAGACTATTAAGTAAGACACACTCTGAATGGGTAAAATGACTCATTGAACTAAAATCTCACAAATAAACTGAACCCAAACATTTCAAGTTACACTTAAATTTCAGTCAAAACTGATTGTCAGTTGGAACACTAACTATTTGGATGTACAGTAACTGAAGAGATCGCCAATCCATTATTTGACAAAGCTATGAACACGTTTACTTAGAGTTTCAGCACAATGAGTCTCAAACACACACAAAGCTAAAGAACCACCACCACAATCCCGAGAAAGCGGAGGAATCTGGATTGGAAAGAGGAAAGGAGATTTAGCGACAGTTTTGCTACGGAGCGAGCCGGGCAATGCCATGGAGAAGGCGTCTGAGGAAAGCCCTCTCACGCACTCCCAGCAGGGGAAGGAAGGGAATACCTGTGTAGTACTTGGACGAGCTCAGTTGGGTGAGTGTTTCTTTCCAGTCAGAGTACCAGGGAACGCTCGCTTTGACCGTGCGGTCTGAGAGGAGAAGAGACAGGCAGTCTGGTTAAAGCTTACTGACAGGAACCACAGAAGCGTAACGCATCCAAAACCAAACCACAACCCACCCCAAACCCTGCAGATGCACCTGTGATCTGCACAGACAAAATGTCAAGACCAATTGCTCTGTGTGTTTGTAAAAATGGTCCATTAATTTTAGATACTGATAGTTCCAATGCTTTTCTACAATCTCACCAGGAGCTAAAATACATCATAAGATCGATTTCTTTAAGAGTGTAAATTAAG